>JAMKCH010012076.1:0-27166 GCA_023653785.1 Ophioderma brevispina | reverse complement strand
GAACAATGTTTTTTTTCAAAATTGGTCTGCCATATCTGAAATTAACAAAATCAGCGGTGATAACAGGTACATAATTAATTAAATGTGAGGTGCTTACACGCTTATGAAGAAGTGTGCCTTTCTAAAACGTGATTATGGCGCGGCTAACAGAACAACAGAGAAATTGGATAAGCAAAGCGAATTAAATCTAGAAACAATGCCATTATGAGACACTCGACTCGCACATGTCTCACGTTGTTTTTGTCTTTGTTGATCACGCACCAAAGTACGTGTCAAACTGTGACAATTTTCACCGGAATCACCAAGTAATGAACAAATTAATGTCCAACGAAGCCAATATGTAAGTTCTCTGTAATTTTCGTAGTACAAATTTACAACATTATGTTGCGTTTAAGCCGGGAAATTCAGTCAGGGAGCGATTTCGGTACTGGTTAATGCAATTAATTTTTTGATTAGTCCATGTGCTCGGCCGCCCATTCAGACTACATAGCCCTTCTACCCGTAAATGGGGTCCATTTACGGTGAGTATTTCGAACAAGATTTATTGACATCCTCAATTTCCCCTTTCCCTAAATGTTAGACCCCAGGACCAGGGACCTCAGCTCGGCGCGAAACCTTGCGGATTGAGCTGACATTACGCTGAGCCGGACGGCTGTACTCCTTGGCTGAACGGCGCGGTGGTTTCAAAAACTTGCATGAATCCCGATAAATGGAAAATTTTGAAATGGGAAATAACACTGCCAAAAACACGTTCGGAATCGCGATTTATATTAATTTTCCATTTATATCGGAACATGCTGCAGTTCGAGAAGTTTTTGAGCTAACAGATGTATTTCATGAGCATTTACATTTTTGTTTCCATAGCGATTCCATATTTTTTCATTTTCATATAAAATGACCCCCGCGTTTTAATGCATGAAATGACAATATTTCCTGGCCATTTAGCAAGAAAATCAATATCATTTCAACTACCCTACGGTGATTTTTATGATTAAATGAATCAGACAACTTCTAGTAATTTCTTGTGTTCAGTGATCTTGAATTTTTTTAATACAGTTTCCTGTTGATTTTTGAGGTTTTTTTTAAATTTTGCATTATTTAACGTTGAAAATATTCGATCCTCGGATTAGTTGATATCTCGCCCGTGCGACGACCGTGCGTGTGGTGCTACTTGTATAGCTTGCCTTTTCACGACCTGGAAGAGATTGACTGCAATGGTTAGCTAATATAAAATGGTGATATACTACAGATTTGACGGGCGATAATGCTCACTGATAGCCTGTGTTTATATGGTTGTGACCCACTGTGTTTAAAGTCCCCGTTATGTCCCGGCGGGGCCGGGAATTTTTTTGTACGCCCCGCTTCACGTCCCAGCTGATCATCTAGATTGTCCCGGCAGGCGGGAGATGATTTAGTACTTCTGCCACCACTTAAAAATTTGGCACCTTTAACATGCGGTTTAATTCTGTTAAAGATTGCCAAATTCGTGCCTGGTCGATACTCAAATTCTTTCCCGGGCGTGGAGCCGCTAACGTACATTGCCGGCCAATTCCCGGCTACCATCCGGCTTGCGGGGCAATACTTTTTGTACCTCCCGGCTATGTCCCGGCAATACCCCGCTATGTCCCTGGACCCCCAGGGCCGGGATTGAAATTGCCAAGTGCATAATGATTACACTACATATTAAAGCCGTTTTATGACTAACACACTTTCACTTAATATCGCAAAGTTGAATGCTACTTGAATTTTCGAAATAGCTTCCGGCTGTCTTAACGGATATCGGATTCTTGTCGTCTGCCGCCAATTTTCACCGTGAATGCGGTAAGGACGCACACGCGGCGGTGCGCCTGATTTGCGCTCTATGCGGTTAACGACAAAGTCCCGAATGTGTAATCTGCTCACGCTGTGAGTGTTAGAGAACGGCGCGGTGAAACCGCCGGCTTCGAACTCCCTATCCCTCATTACGGTGTCTGGTTATGAGGAATTTGTAGGCGCCAGCCAACGGTGTTAACGATCAGTTCTACATGCGCTCACGTCCTTCATTTTACTGTCCTTCAACATGCAGATTATTCCGTTGAGCTGCCGAATTCATAGGTTGTGGCACAATCTAAAATTCTCCCTAAATTCTTTCCCCTTTGTTTTTTCACTTTCCATTTCGAACGTTACCAATATATCATTATCATCTAGCACAAGTATCTCTCTCCAGTTATTTACTTTGTGAGCAACATTATTAAGTTTTATCACCATTAAATCCTGTTTTACTTCACCTACTTGCAGCGCTACGAAATCTCATTTCACTCGGGCGGCGCCATCTTGAAATTGGTGTCTCGATCATTGTTTTTTTTTCAATCAACATGACCAATGCGATTCGGTCCCAGTCAATTCGGTCTCACGGCAATTCGGTTCCACGGCAATTCGGTCCCACGTCAGTTCGGTCCCATGGGAAAAGCGTGGTTAAACATATAGTTCATGTAGTTACCTATTTTGTTGTTGTTGTTCTGATGAGTTTTTTTGTTGTATTTTTTATTTGTCATTTATAATTATTAATTCTTCAGGTCAAAAATAGAAAATCACCCGTTTTGTGCTTTCGGTCGTCAACGCTTGACGAAAGTTAGTAAATAATACTTCCCTTAACTAGGAGTTTCTCAATTTGAGTTTGTTTTGCATGTTTTGAGAGCAAGTAACTGATGTTAAACCAATAGAGTGCTATGGGTTAACCCCGTAGCTAAGAATGGTAACCCGTTTAGAATCGCGCAAATCGAGGAAATGCCCAGTTTAAGAGTCTTAGAAAAATACGCATTTTGGAAGTCGCGCAAACCAAGGAAATAGTTTGGATTTTCGCAAATCAATATGTGCATCGATATATGTACTAAACCAAGCCTCTTGCATCCAATTGTATATCAATCTAAACTCGTACCATGCTCAAGCTTCAATCAAAACTTGAGGTCTCTGTTACAGGAAATAACTGCCATTCAACTGAGAAAAGTCGTTCAAAAACAAAATACCTCAAAAAAAATCAGAAACAATATATGAATTTCACGTCCGTTGATGAAGACGACCATATAAAATATCCCTTGTTCTGTCTGTAAATTAGCACCGAAGGCTCACAAGCAATAGAATGTATGTCGTGCTGTAGATGGAGCCACCGCACTGTCAAGAACTTGAACTTGAAGAATTTGCGGATTTGATACTCCTGACTACCATATAAATGCTCGACTGTCAAAAACGAGAGGGAGATTTTAATGTCCGCATCCAAACAGATCCAATTGATGATACTACATATAAGAAAAAAAAAAAAAAAAAAAAAAAAAGGACCATACCTTATCCCAGAAGTCAATCTCCAAACTCGCATATACATTATCACACGCCAGACTGAAGATGTGCAATCAAACACACACTTCAGGCATGCAAGTTTACAAACAATCAAGTTAATGTACGGATCCATGATGCCCAAAGTCACCCTCTATTTTTTAAACATCTGTTTTGGAATGATAAGCCTACCAGGAACAGAACATAAGCGCTTGGCTATCAAATGCTTCGATTACAAGTTCTACCGCGACAGTGATGATTGGACTTACGCACCATAAAGATTTTCGCTCTCAACCTGAAAAAATAAGCAATGCTCATATGACTGATTGTCAACATTCCACCACCCTATACCATACTTCCTGATACCATCTTCTTCGCGCCTACTCCAGGATACACAGCAAAACCCTGATGAAAAAAGGGAACCATCCAGATTGCAATTGCGATAGTTTGACTGTAGTAAGTCTGAACATCATGCCATAATAGGCACCTCATATCAGTATTATCATACTCAATTGATAATCTCGCACAGAGAGAGAGACGTTTTTATTAAGAACCACAAAATGGAAATGCTGATTGTAGAAAGGAAGATCCGCTGGATCTAACACAACCTAATGAAAAACCAACGTCACATCTCCACTCCTCATGAAGGCCTTGTTTACAATCAATCTATCGTCCGGTGAAAATATAGGCAAAAAGATGAGAATACATGTAGTATAACCCTCCTATCTGACATTTTCCCTAGAAGTGACCACAAGAACTGAAAATCTGGAAAGAACTGAACAGTGGGAAAACGTCTTGAAGCAGACTGTGGAATTAGACTCGCAGGGAAAATATGTACCACTAATATTTATTTACTAACGTGAAAACAAGATTATAGATCTGCTGATCAAATATTCTTCGCCGAAAATGTCGTCCTTATGCGGACAAAACTCAAATTCTGATTCAAGTAACAGAAACCGACCCTCACTGACACCAAAAGCCATAGGATGGAGCTTGAGGACAGGTTAAGAAAATTAGAAATGGCCAACAATCGAACAAGGATTCGCAGACTGGAGAGTACTGTATCTACAGCTGCAACTCGCCATGTCCAAGATGTACGATAAGGAGAAATGTCCTTGCTGAATCCATATCAGTTACCTGTGATCTCCCCAATGCAACTAGTTACCCGTCACTCCATATCTGATCCGAAGCTTGATGTTAGGTCAACCCTTTTTTCAGAATGCTAACTATGTCAAGACCAACCTATGTCTCAAGACTCTACTTATTGCCCATCCGCATCACTAATCTTACACAACTTCTACAGGAAGTTCACTAGTGATCACTCCTAAAACGCACTTATAGTAAGAAAAACAAGGAATATTGTAGGGCAGAGAGGACAGCAGCATGAAAACCTATGGAACTAAGAGAAGAACCGGATAGAAACTATCGAAGCTAATCTTATCCCCACTGTTGAAACAGACATGCCAATGCCGTAGATGTCTCCCCGGAAGTGGTATCACTAATACCATGGAGAGGTACCACGAAATTCACTATAAATCAAACTGCCATCCGAGTAAACACAGATAGATAAATTGTTCGATCTCGCAGTTTGTGATAGAAAACCAAAACAATCCATAAGAAAAATTTTCACAAGAACTCAAAAGCACCATCTTGCTAGTTATACATGGCTATGAACCAAGAAATACAAGGTTTACAACTGAGCAAGAAAGGTTCCTCTCAGAGATCTCCCACCTTGATAAAGGGGTGCTAGACCTAGATGAATTAGTCTGCTACTCCCAGGAATTCTCCACTGATCATTATCACCTCACCTCCATCTGTCAGAGTTTCTGAAACACCCACCGTCTTCAAAGGCCATGAACCCAACTATAACTCTAAACATTTGTAATTAAGAAGTGGAAGACAAAACATTCTGCTCACACGTTATCAGCAGCAGAAAATCAACAGGAGTCTTTTTTTAAGAGAGGTCATCCATTACAAGAAAGGTGGCGGATAATTAGATAATGCAGTCAACCAAATCCTCACTATTAGTTCCGTAATATTCAAACTCAAGCAGATCAATGTTTTCTTACGGACTTACTAAATATTTCCGATATAGTTTTGCATGCAAGAAACCTGGTTTATTCCATTTGAAAGTGATTATCGACAACCAGTAATTTTCATCGAAGCATGAACCATTTTTTGTAGATGCGTCGAACGAATATAATCCAATTTTCGCCTATCAAAAACCGAGAGGTATGGTGGTACTGCCATCATGTGGCCGAAGAATTGGTCTAGACATGTTGAGAGAGTACATGCAGTTTCTCCCAGAATTTTTATCATCTTCTCACAGAGACATGCACATCCTCAAGCTCTGCATAAATTATAATATGCCTTGTTATTGGTATAAAGCCTCGCATGATTAATGACACCCTTGCCCGATTGCTGAACTGTACATTAACTATAGCAAATGTTAGATGTCGTTATTTGTGTGGCAACCTTAACGCCACTCTTCAAGGTCATCCAAGACACCACCAAGGACACAGCTTTAAGAAAATTCCTTACTGAAATGGCTATTCACCCCACTAGCCCATTAAGCTGGAAGTACATTATCCCTGGATCCGTTCAAGACTCACACTTGACTACGTGCTACTCCGAGTAAACACAAAACTCGTTACTGAATTTACACACAGTAAACCAAGCCGTATACTTCTGACCAGTTGCCTCTGGTTGACTGGCAAAATTCAGTTGTCGCAAGAACTGATCTCCTAACTAAGGACAGTACTCGTGAACCTCACATGTGCTGGACCCTGTATGAAACCAAATATGGGAAAACGCCATATTGAGAGTCTCAATGTAATATTGCCAGATCTCTACAATCTCTTGAGATTTTGCCTATTCTAACTTATGTATCCTAAGAAATGTTCATACGTATTCTTAATGATGCTGCCTCCTTGAGTGTACCTGTGTATAAAGCTCTATAGAAAAATCAACGACCTTGGTCACCAGAAACAGCAGAACTTTTTAAAAGAATTCAGAAATCATAGTTCAACTTTAACAAGCAAGAGCAAAATCGCTATGCAAACAATGGGAATCAGTGAAGCAATGCAGATACATAACTTGTCGACATTACAAGGAACGCCAGAAATTGTGCGCAAAGCCCAACGTCAAGAAAATGCAAAAGACGCAGTCAACATTAGAAACATAAGGAAGCTCCTGAGATTACCAGTCTCTTTTTTACAATTGATTAACTTACAAAGATGTAATTCAAACAAACTAACGAAATGATCGTCAATGGTTGCACCACTAGTGACGATGGAAAATCCTGACGATGGGCCTGCTACTACTTTGATGATCTTAGCCACCCAACTCCTTCTCCCAATTTTGATATGCAATACAAATATCTGATTGATGAGGATCATTCTGTCTTCCAGGAGGTCATAAGAAGCGGCAGAATTCACAGAATGTAAAAAAGTAGATGATAGGTTCATAAGGCGATTGCTAAGCTAACAGCAGAACGCGTCAGATAAAGCTGGCATTCAAATGAGCATGTTCATTAGCTTGTTCTCTGCAATTGAACAACATTTAGCTAACCTTTTAACTCTCCTGAAATGGTGTATTTTTCCGGTGCATTTAAAGAAGGGGTCACCTAACCAATTCCTTAGAAAGGGAAGTCTAGTCTTCATCATGATAACTCAAGGGGTAATTACAATTACATCATCATTGGCAAAAATTCTTGAACATATTCTGCTCGAGAGACTCAAGATTGTCACTACATCTAAACAAAGCCATCTTCAGAGTAGAAGGAACTTCCTCACTCACTGCTGCACTTATCCTCACAGAACTTATGAATGAATGCCTCTTGACAACAAGTCGAACTCTTTTTGGCATCAACTGGATCCTAAAAAGGCATTTGACGTTGTATATCATCCTTCTCTCATGAGGAGCTCTCCTTTGCCGCCGGAATTGATGAAATAACCTGGAATGTCATAAATGACTGGTATACTAACCTGTCCAGTCAAGTGAGATGGAAAGGTAAACTCTCCAACAAATACAGTATTGATCTTGGTGTACGGCGCCATGGGCGTATTTTCTTTTCTTGCTGAGAACTACAAGTAGTCGTATATATCCATTATTACCGCTCTTGAAAAGCTCTGGCCTCGGATCAAGATTGTCCAACGTATCAGGTACCCCCACGTGTGCTGACGATCTCTTACTCACTGCTGATAAGGAATACGAGCTCCAACAATGCTCAATATTGCTCAGAATATGCCACAACGGTACTTTAATCAGAACAGTGGCGTTATTGTTATTCAATCGATTGTTGATGACAGCATTCTGTTATTACATGCTGGATATTAATAATACACCCCTGCCTGTTTGTTAAAAAAAATCTTACGCAACCTAGGTATTGACAAATAACAAGAGTCCTTCCCCGTATGTGACATCCAGATTGCGGTTGCTAGAGGTACGGCATATGCCCTTATTGGTGGCCAGGTCTTCATTGAGTCCAACGTGTGAGTCATAACTTCCATGGAGTTAATCACACATACGTTATCCCACTTATACGCATGGCCGGAATCATCGCTTGTGTACCAAGGACTTCCAGAAACTTGATGTTATTAACATAAGAAAACATTTAAAGCAATAAAGTCTATACCGGCCTCGCCCTGCTGATGCGCCTCTACTTATCTTCTCTGGGTGCCCCCCCATTGAAGCCATTATGACATGACAAACTCAACTATTTTTGGATCAATCTGTAGGAACCAAGGGATTGAGAAAGAAATCGCCTTAAGACAAATCGCTGTGAAGAAGTGAACTCAAAGTGTCTGCAAATTAATAAATGTCTTCAAAGAATGGTCCTCCTCCCAATGCCATGTAACTGCTATGAATTTCCATTAGTAAATCTGAATGGAAGATACTGTACAGTCTGCCGTGGAAGCATACTGGAATGACTATCTACATACCGAGGCTTCTACTAAGATTCAACATCAAATATTTTCAACTAGAAGACTGTCTCGGCATAGTGGAAGCACTCATCCAACTAGGAGCACAACTGAACCAAGCACTTGGGATGTGCAGAAATCCAACATCAAGGCTAGAAATCCTAACTGGTACATAACACCCTAACAAGCAAATAGAGCCAAGTTTAACCAATTTAAAGTCGATTGCACTTGCAAATTATTGCATTGAAGGCAGTGAGAATAGAGAGCACTTTCTTGTTACCGACGTGCTCACTCTGAACACATATAGGGCACAATTTATTGATCAACTTAAAGATACCATTGTTGGCGAACTGGTGACTGATGTTGGCACCGTCTGAAAAAACCCATCTGAACTCACTCCAGGTTATTATCGACTCATCCATGCAAATACTGGTTATCCAATATTTCAATTACCACAATCGATTATTGAACCTATTTCGAGGAACTTGTGCGAACAGCTACACACAGCCAGGTTACTTCCTACTGCAATCGAAATACTATTCTCATCAGTTTAATTATCCGCACACACATGTACTTTTGACTGTTGTGTGGCTTACTTGTATCCCCAATTGTGCTACTTAATATCTGATGCCAACTCTGAATACACATGTGTCTGCCTAATTAATGACTGCAACTATTTTCTGCTAATTGTAGTCGTGTTACGACCTTTTACTGTATTACTCTATGGGAAATAAACTACCACCGGATACTATCAACTCAGGGACCAACCAACTTGGTTTCTGCAACCTCCCTGATGCCCCCTCCCCCCCACCCTATAACGGACTTTAATAAAACCGAGTCTTTGACAAAGCCTAGCTAATTGTGACTGCCAAATATTTCTGCTAATTGTGACTAGCCAACTATGTCTGCTAATTGTGACGCCATAGTCTGCTAATGTGACTGCCCAAAAAAGTCCTGCTAATTGTGCCTGCCCAAATAGTCTGCTAATTGTGACGCCAATATGTTTGCTAATTGTGACTGCCAAACATGTCTGCATAATTGTGTCTACCAAACATGTCTGCCTAATGTGACTACCAAATTATGCCCATGCATACCTATACACTCGCCAATCTGTCTATACCATAGATTTATGGTAACCAAAGTCAATTTTGACTATCTAACAGCTTTTGTTATTTACAATCCTGGTATGGTGCTCCTGTAAAAAGGCGGGAACTACGACTACTACTACTACTCCTAACTATTGCCATTGAGTTTTTAATAATGTAAAAATATATCATTGTTTTAAACTGCTCAATGTTGTACTGCTTTGGATATATCGAGTCTGTCTATATACCCAACTAAGAGAACTAAATCTACGTAAATTCTGTTACCAACTGCAAATTGATGAACAGTTTAAAAAATAATTAAATGGGGTGGATATCCCCAATTTATTACAAATCCTAAAACCCCTGTCGGATTTCCAAGTAGAGACGCTATAACATGTTAAACTGCATTTTGGAACACGTAACTGTAGGCAAGACATAGATGATTTTTTTAGTGATGGAGTTTCCAAAATATACCACAGCTCCTGGAAGTTTGTCGGCGAACTCGATCACAATGTTCGAATTTGAACCCAAATATATTGTCACGGAAGATTATAAAATAATACAACATTTATTGACGAAAAGTTTATCATAAGCTGCAAAAAGTTAGTTTTGTAGACAAAAATATACATGTTAACTATAATATAGTAGGCCTACATCGTTTGATAATGATGAACATTAACTCTTAACTTAGAAATACGAACCTATACGATTATGAATTGCACAACTCTAGTATGAAGGGTACAGTATGCATGTTTGTAACTTCACAATATATTTTCTATTTCTTAGACCCAAGATAGGATCTAAATATTTAAATAAAGAAGGCGTAGTTTCGTCTAAATGGACAAAATTCAGACTGGATGCAGGTCCCGTTCAGGACCCGTCGCTCTCTAAAACAAAATAGTTGAGTATAAATATAGTAGACCCCAATGGATCAAACTCAGCTCCGTCAATATGGACAAAAGACAATTCAATTGTAGGCGTGTTTTTCTGTTCATTGTGGGGAATATTGATAGATTATTGTAACCAGTCGTTTTACAAAATTAAAATTAACTATTACGCTAAATTGAAGATTTTAAGCATGAAAATATACTATAAAGAAAACAATTTGCCATTTCGTTAATCAATTTAGCATTAATTCATCTTACCTTATTGGCACTGTGCTTTATTGGAAAGGAACGAGACAGTATAGAATTATATTTGTCATGCTAGTCTGTGAACAATAATGTAATACACTTTAGAATAGTATATATTTATTGGCGTTTGGTTTTACACTTTAACAACAGTGGCACACGCGGTTAAGCGGTTCATCAAACAATAGGTGAAAACAAAAACATAAAATAATTTATATTGAAACAAATAACATTGACTTCTTTTATTGGTAAATGCTCTCCGTATTTATTGTGTATACAACAAGTAAACTCCACAAAGGCTACATGTCATGATCACCCAAAAATTGTACAGCGTGACGGTGAGTTTCACGGTGGCCCACTGGCTTAGTTCCCTTCGTGTTACTCTACTGTAAAACAAGGCCTGTGATGTCAACGAGCTGGCCATAAAAACACGATCAGCTATCGACAAGGCTGGACACAATACTAAGCTAGCAAATTGGTATCGTGTTGTAATCCGTAGGCCTATTGATAACGAATTGAAACCTCACGGATGTGGATAAGTAATCGAGGACTTCCCATTCAGCCATTTTTTGACCCACTCTCAAACCAAACGGTCTAATTGTTGGATTGCTCTCAAACGCATATTTTTAATGTGAGACTCTCAAACAAAGCCCATCTCTAGGTTTAATTTGCTTGCTCTCAAACCTAACCATTCAAATGCGTTTTCGCAGTTAGGCCTATATAGTTGTGGAGCATTTGGTTTATTGAGTAGTAAAATTTACAATGTCCAGTTACGTCTTGCGAAATGCATCGAAATAGATAAATAGGCCTAATGGTAGTGTCTAATTATCCTTTCATGATGAAACAAAGGCATAGGGGCCTATAGATAAGTTGTGTTGATAAAACAAGACAAAAAAGACTACGATTCAGTGTACACAGAAGAAGCAGAAGAAAAACTGAGTAGAAAATGACAAAAATCAGAATAAATTGCACGTATGTTTCCATTGGGTCCGAAATGGCCATGGGACGAATTGACAGATGTGAGGCCGAATTGACCAATATTTACTGAGACCGAATGTACGGTTTTTCCATGGGACCGAATTGACCATCTTGAAGCCGAATTGACTGAGACCGAATTGGCATGGGACCGAATTGACCATCTTGAAGCCGAATTGACTGAGACCGAATTGGATGGGTCCGAACTGACTGGGACCGAACTGGTTTTTGGGACCGAATCGACCCGCACCCGTACCAAAACATTGATGGCGAGTAGAAGGGAGTTTTGAACGGTTGAAAATTAAGGTAATTCATAAGAATTTTGCCTCAAAAACCATGAAAATCTTACATAAGATGCCCGCGACACCCATACAACACCCTTATCATTCAAAAGATTGAACTTTGATGAGCATTTCAGCCAAATTCAGACCTTCATTTCTGTGGAGAGCTATATACTGATGATATCGCCTTGCTGGGACATGTGGAGCTACCTACCACATTACAGCTCTCCTGAGCAGTGTTTCAGGAGCTCCAAAAATTAAGCTCCTTATTACATAAAGGCCTGTCTTTTTGTATGACAAATATAATTAAAGTGACAGGAGGAGATTTTTTGAGGATACAAATTTCTCTCAATTTTCACTGGATCGGTTGTAGACCACCTACAGTAGCCACCTCGACAAATCTAGCCGTTGGAGGTGTATGCTCCCTTGAGACCGACACTTCCGGTTTGCGCAAATATTTATTCATGACCATTGTCCCCTCCATTGTCTTCCGTGAGTGTGACTTTTTATGAATAGCTGACAATCACAAATATTACAAAACATCCCCATGGAAGGATCTTTGGAAGTTCTTGATTCCCCGTTGGCGTGTTCATGGTGCCAACTCGGCGTATTTTTAAGATAAACGATCGTATGTCTCGTGAAGTTGCAGAGTGATCACGACGAATTCGATACCGCGGGCAAGATGACGGCAAATGTGAGTCATGGCACTAGGTTCTTATCGTTATTAGCCTCCTTTAGCACACGTTGAAGGGCCAAATGTGAAAGACAACACACCACCAGCAAGAGGTTTCGCCCGCCCGCATGACTGGATTTACGAGTACGGACCCCAAGTGACCTCGTTGCCAGTGTCATATATCATCGACGTTACCCCGAGTTTTATGTTCTTATCATTAAATTAGTAATGAACATCTAAACCACAGCGATTTCAAACAAAGCAGCCAATATGGAGGAACAGCTGAAATGTATAGAGGGCGTTACTTGTAAAACAACGTAGTTTTTTTTCCTTTACTGTTGTTAAACCCTCATTTACATAATACTAGTAAAGTAGTTCTGAAGATCAAATAATAGGTGTCCGGTACCAATACGGCCATATTGCGGGTTTGTTTGGTTGAGTGGTAAGCACGAGTGAAAACTCATGCCACCCGGTTAAACGCTGTACAATTAAACGAGCGCAGCCGAGAAACCCCAGCGGCGTGTGGACTGCATGAAGTAGCATGGTAAGATTATGAGAGGAGAGATGAGAGAGAGGGAGGAAAGAGAGAGGAGAGAGAGAGGCGAGGAGAGGGGGGGAAAAGGAGGGGGAAGAAGAGAGAGAGAGAGAAGAGAGAGATGGAGTGAAGAGAGAAGAGAGGAAGAGTAAGAGAGAGGAGCAAGGGAGAGAGAGAAGGAGAGAGAGAGATGAGGAGAAGAGAGAAGAGAGAGAGAAGAAGAGAGAAGACGAGAGAGAGGATGAGAGAGAGAATGAGAGAGGAGAGAGAGAGAGGAAGCGAGAGAGATATAGTAGATTAATTATATATTATATTTATATATATATAAATATATATATATACTAGAGATATAGTATAGTATATATAGTGAAGAGGTGGTCGAGGAGGGGCGAGAGAGAAAAAGTAATTGGGAGGGGGGAAATGTTGAGGGAAATAGAAAGATTAGAGGGGAAGTCCTCGCGGAGAAGAAATGGTAACTGAAAGAAGAGAGAAATGGGGGGGGGGGTATAAGGGGGAGAAAAACTATAAGCCTGAGGGGGAAGAGAGAGGAGGAGAAGTCAGCGAGGGAAAAATAAAGCAAAGGGTAAAGTAGTAACAAACTAAACACAAAATGGGGCAAACAAAAGCAGAGAAGGAAATAAAAAGGCAGGAAGAACTCGAGCGAGCGACAGCTGGGGGAAAGTAATTTGTAAGATCTTTGGGGGACGGATGAGCGTAACTTCTGGAGGGAGTAAAGTTGAGGGATATAGCGAGGGGGAGAGATGGTCATAGAGAAGATGAGATGACAGTCCGATATATAATAAAGGTTATCAAATTAGTCTGAATCTATAGGCAGAGGAAGAGAGGGAAGAGAGAGATCAATTCGCAATACACCCAAACTATCTTCATAAGATAGCAAAGAAGTATCATTTATTTCACATATTTCACACATATTTTAAGTCACAAATTATAATATTATAACAATGATAAAAATAAAAATGGCTTTGTCACAATTTTTATAGCACGTCAGCTTCATATGAAATGAGTGTCGTGTCATATTTACAATCTGATGGGAATTTTACGATACTACATCAGAAAGGTCAACCGCATGCCGCCCGGCACGGCGGCGGCAGGTCGTAAAGTTTCTTTGAGTTTTTAAATTTGAGCAGTCACATCGCCAAAATATTCATTTGATCCCGCGCGTTAAATACTTAAGACTCCAGTTGATGGTTGAACTATTTTAGAACAAATCTATTTTGTTTTTAAACATGTTAAGCATTTAAAACTGAGGTAAATGTTGTTACGTTAGAGAGAATCACACACTGGTGCGTCTGCGGACAAGTAGTGGCAGGCCCTCGTGGTCGTGGTCGGGCGCGTGAGATATTGCTCAGAAGGCAATAATTATCGCGGTATCAGGGACAGCTAAATGGACCACCCATGGATAGAGCCTGACATGCGACGCGACGATCGTGCCTGCATTGTTATTGGAAAACCTTCACGATTCGTTAGTTGAAAATAAGTAAGAACATAATTAGTAGATATTATATTGTTTTTAATAAATGAATTATGATTTTTCACTATTTAATCATTAAAGTACATATAATGACTTAATGAGGTGAAAAATGAGCGGAATACTTTGCTATAGTGTATAAACCCCTTTATATGCTGACTTGGAGCATGCCCGACGTGGGCAGAAATTTGCCACTTTCACAATAAATTCATACACACTGATCCCACAATCCCCCTTTCTTTCACGCACACGATTAAAAAATGGAAGGTACCATATGGTGGGTGATCATTGTGAATTTTCTTGATCATTAAAATGACATTTTTTCGGGAATGCATTAATATTTGAACTTTATCAGAACATTCTAACCAGTTATGATTTCTTTATGATGACCTATTGTCGCTTTTTCACGAATCATCCACCACTTGAGATTTTTATAATAGTTGGCTACCTATACCGAGAACGTTTCTAAGGTTTATTGACCACACATACAAAGAACCCGCAAACCTTGTTTTGAACTTACCTGCTATCACAGTCGTCCCCATAGAAAACCATGCTTTGACTTTCCTGTCGTGCACGACAAAAGTACTAAATCATCATCTTATTACATTAGATGGCGTCAGCGGCTAATTCACTTCAGGTGTGATCTAAATACATTCGTAATCATTCCAAATATGCAAAACACCGGGTGTTCGAAAATATTGGGGGCGCTCTTTCTGGAAATCTCCGCATGTCTCTTTATTGAGCCCCTGTTGAGCTCCTAAATGAATACAGGAGAGTTATGTAAGGCCGACTCAGAGATTTCTTGAGGAGGGCGCCCTCAATTTCCAAAGAAATCGTGTTTTTTGCATGTACGAATGCTTGTCCCATATATATCAATGTATGAAATTGCTTAACTTAAATCGAATTCCTTCATATAGAAAATCCAATTGTTATAAACTTCCGGATCCGGAAATTTTGTTATAACAGTATCCTATGGGACGTAAATACTACCATCAAATGTTTTACTGCATCAAAACGAAAAATCCTGATTCTTCTCAAATTTCGGAATTGTGCATTTTAGGTACTAGAATTTAGTTCGAGGTTTGGGTGGGGGAAACAACTATTTTTCATTATTACAGAAAAAAAATAATATTCGAAATCTCTGAGTCAGACTTTAACAGAGCGCCTCTTATTTCCTAAATGAAGGCCTGCAAATTTGGTGATGATTGAAGGTTGCCGAATTCTCCCGGTCGCAGTCCTTGTCATAAACATGCTATTCCTGACCTCCCTCTGAATACTGGGAGGTGAAGATTACTAATGTGTTGAATTGGAAAGTTCAATTATATCGAACAGGCAAGCCTAATCCTTTTACTAATCAATTCCTACTTCTTATATTGTTGTGCATTTTTGATATGCGCTCAATCACCTTTCAAGAAATTTTAATCCCTCCCTCAAAGCTGAAAGATTTTCAAAGAGTAGAATTTCTCCATATACTCCAACGCAAAATGTTCAGTCCAATTTTGGGTAGTAAATGCAATAACTGGAGAAAACACGGCATGTGGCGACCGTGAGAATATATGAGATGGGATTGTTTGGGATATTTCGCAATAAGTCCCCAGGAAGTCAGATAGGATTAGGAGTCCCTGACATTTATCCCAGTCTTCTTTGCTTTCAAAGCGTGTGAGATGAATGTTTAAAGGCACTATCACAGTGACTTCTAATCAGAAAATCGAAAAATCATCAAAAATCGGTTTTTGGCAATTTGTGTACAAGCTTACAGGTATCCTAACATATACCCTGCAAATGAATAAGACCGTGATAGCCCAAACCAACCGCTCCATTGTTTTCCCCTGGTTAATTTATGTGCATGCGTACTGATCTGAGTGAATTCTATTTTAGATGCCCGTAGCGTCGGCGATTCACCGGCCAACAGCGCCGAAATCTGAAGTACAAATACCTTTTCACGTGAAATATATCTTACAGATGTAGACGAATGTCAAAGGAACAAAACCATTTGAGGGCGGCATGACGAAATTAACGGTAAGGGTGGAATTTTTGATCCTACATTGCACTATTTGCCACGGCCAGGCGATTCAACCGCCATCTTAAAATAGACAACCTTTGAAAAAATAAAATACATGCAGGGGGTGCAGGCCAAGACATACGTATTAAAAATCAAGTTAGCCTAAGTTATAGCCCTCAAATTAAAATCCACGTGCTACTTATTTGGTAGTATGGCGTACAGTATAATCCTATTTGATCGAGAAACTCAATCTGCAAAGCATATGCTTCTCCTGCTATCTGGAGATTGAGTGGTTACTGTATGCACATTTTTCGGGCGGTGTTGCGTTCAACATTTTTTTATACGCCCCCACTGTTTTGCTCACTGGTCAGTATTTTTACCGTAAGCATACCTGAGATAGTTGTTGACTATCTCTTGTTTGTTTGTGCATCTTCTTTGGCAAGTCGATCCGTTTTTTTGTGGGACAAAATTGGCATACTTCTTTGAGAATGTCTGGGTCGCTGGTTTGTTGTGATTATAAAGTATGGCGTGTAGGTACCATTGGTAATTAACCAATATCCTCTTGGCCTGGTTTGTTTTTCCATACCCTCATGCATATGAAATGGACTGTTCATTTATCGACACAGGGAAACTAATTCTTAAACACGTCAAGGAAAATCTGGAATGTCGCCCTCATTTTCACGTGGTATGTGATAGTTTGGCAATTGAATACAGCATAGCTGTAGTAATACCCCTCCAATTACATTTTTTGAAATGTTCAAACAGCATCCAAAAACGACCCAAATAACGAAGTGTGCTCAACCCTTTTAGCACAAATGGAATGGTCCCAATTGGTTATTTCATCAATCGAAGTAATGGGTCAACACATGTCAACTCAAGTGTTTAAATTTGAAGTTCTCATATGAAATTAACCCAATTTTTGTTGGGATAAACTACTGGAGAATGAAATATGATGGGCTAACCGCTTATAAAGAAAGTTTACATTTCTACGGGATCTTGGAGCATCACACCGAAAAAAAAATGACACACCGCAAATGTGTGATACCAAATCTAATTAAATATAGATTCTATATAGAAACACATGCCAGATGCGATTGAAGTGTCACACATCGTGTTGGATTGCTGCCTTGATCACCAAAACAGAATGCTACAATTTTCATTGGAATTCACCAGAGATGGAAAGGGATTAATGTCCAGAAGCCAATACGTAAGTTGTATAAAGGGCAAAACGCCCCACCACCTGGTCGTCGTACGCCACTCCCCCCTTTCGTTTGCGTTTAGACAGGTAAAATCTCAGTCAGGCGCGTTTTAGTTACTGTTCTGCAACTTAGTTTATGAGGCCCTGTGCTCGTGCGCCCATTCTACCCTACATAGCCCTTCTAACAGTAAATGGGTTCCATTTACAGTTAGATTCTTTCGAACAAACTACTATTGCAAAAACCTATCCCTATTTCGCCAACCCAGCTGGCCAAGCTAGCTTGTGTTTCCAACAGACTTACTGGCTTCGATACTTATCTGAGATAAAAGTTGGGAATGAGAAATCTTGTTACTTAGCTTGAGGTTGCTCGAATATGCACACACGTGTGAAGGCGATAAGCATATTGTAACATTGGGTCAAATTATGTCTACTGAAAATTCTATATCATAAGAAAGACACTTACATTTCAAACTGCATCAAGGTGAGAGTAATACCTATCTAACTATTCATTTGGTCCCATTATCTTTCGTTTAAATTAGTTTGCATGTTGAAAAATGCATAAACTTCTGGAACCATGTCCTTCAGTTTATTTGCTCTAGGGCTCGCTGGTTAATTTTGGGTTGGCGAAGGAGGTCGGATCAGAAACGAATCCCGCTGCCAAAGGCGAAGTTCTTATTTACACATACCTAGTCATCTTGCCGGTTGAAATGCGAATACAAACACGTCGCTGAACGTCAATGTATGACCACATGCTTTAGTCGTGACAATAAGACCACCGTTTGGCCGCATTTTATTTTTTTAACCATTGGAGAAAATGACAAGGTCTCATTAAAATTCGCCGATTTCTTCTTTTGTGCGTAAGGATGCCTTCATAAAAGAGTGGCACTGCAGTTTTTAGCTGTTCACCTTACGATGGGTAATTTCGGAATAATATTCGTAAATTGTAAGCGTGTTGTCCCAAGTCCATTCAGCCACTTGCCTTGTTCCCATGTTTTTCAGTGGTGACGCCCGCAAGCTGGCAACAATCCCAGGGCCACCCAGGGTATGCAGTCACGATTCCGATGTAGGTAATGAGGACTCGAATGGGATGATTTAGGGCCATGTCCCCTGCCAAATATTACGCTTTTCAAAGTATTCCATGCAGGGTCCACCGGAAACACTCTACAAATAATTAGGGAAACTATGAGTAAATTTTTTATTTCTTGTAAGACCATATAATAAAATATTATAATTATCAACAGTATTTTTATACATCATTTAACTTGGCTACTGCGCAACGATTGTCACGTGGGCGGTTACGACCGGGAAAATACAATTCTGAAATTTTCCTCGGAAACACAGGTGAATATTGTCCTCCAGACCCTCTACAAAAAAAAACACTAAAATGCAATGACTGCTATCACGTAGTACATGTGCTTTAGTTTACCGATCTAATTAGTGTCATTCGTACCTAATTCGAAAATTTAATTAAAAATATCAAAAAACTAAAAAATTAAAATATCAAAATTCATAAATTCTATGGGAAAGCATAGATTTTTTCACCAAAAATGCAAAGGAGTGGCCGTTTTCGTTTGGTTTTTTTTGGCGAGGATCATGGTATAACGATGGAAAATTTTGTAATCGAACTGCGGCATGGTTACAACATTGACCTTGTGGATTCATTCATAAAAAACACTCTCTGGCTGATGAGTCATCAAGGCAACTTCTGGTTCACCGGCGGTCATTGACGTCATTAATTAGTGGCTTCACTTCATTAATTAGCCTAATCCAATTTCATAAAGTAAAAGTTTTTGTGATAGTGGACCCGACACTTTTTCCACCGTTGATGGAGCATACATGTTACCAGGTTGCAAAATACTATTTTTAAAAGGGCAGCCAATTTCAAGCAATTTTCAATTGTGTAAAAGGGCATCAAGGCAATTACATTGTTAATGAATAGGGCCAACTGAATGGCACAAATTCGGCATCACCTTATACAAGGCACTGGTACTATCATGTATACTCAGTGGTAGGGGCACCACGTTTCAAAAAAATTTGCCTTCGGTGCCTTCGATTATTTTGCGCCCTGATGGTAAGCGTATCCTGATCAGGGGATTGCGGCCCAGCAACTCCCCCATTTCAGTACGTCGCCATTGGTTTTTAAACACCCGTTTAACACGTATAAGCGAAATCTTGACGAAAATTCGGATTTTTTAATGCTTTCAAAGAATATTTCTTATTCCAAAACCGTTGAGTTGAAGAATCACTCCACTGGAAGGGTTATTTCTGATTTTCTGTATTCATACGAAAACGAGACGGGGTCGTATGTAAGGTCATGGAACACCCATGACCAACCCACATCAATCACCCAAATTCGTTTGTGGTTTGCCTCCGTATTGCCTGTAATTTTCTTTTTGACATAATTTTGGTGAATTTGCTATAAAGAATGAGTCTTGGCCGTCCACCGCCTGGTCCTGATGATCAGGACTAGATAGTCTTAACATTTTAGGGCTGCTGTTATCATACACTACTAGTCCATGACGAGTTGTGTTAGTGAAAGTGCCATTTAAGCCAAGCATACCACATACAGCTTCTGCTCTAACTTTACAGCTGCAAAGTGGGCTTAAATATTCATTATTGCAAACACGTTATATGGTGCATCTTGATTCTTCGGCGCAGTGATAATCATTTTTCCAGATTTAAATCACATTATGAAATTTTCAGGGTTAACTACCCTTGTTGTGTCTATTTGGGCTGCCAATTTGGCATGCCTTGTACATGGGTTGACATGAACTTTTTTGGGAACAAATTGTAGCCTGGTTACAAATTGTAAGACAATTATCCTACAGCCACCCCCCCCGCACTCAAGAGATGCTATGTATGATCAAAAGAAAATTATTTTTCTTTTTATTTAGGAAAATACATCTCAAACACCTCAAACCTTAAATGGCATTGGCACTCCACAGAAACAGTTTTTGTAACTATGGCACCAAAGAGTTATGTCCAAATTTTTTAAAGATGATGCCATAAGTTACAATTATTGGGAACGAGGCCCTGCACACTTGATTTTTAATTTCTTTTTTGCCGGCCGGGTTTTTTTTTTAATTTGTCATTTTCTTATTTTGTAATAAATTCTTATTTGTAACTACATAGAAGTTCAATTAATTTTTCCTCTCTACTCATACCATATGGACTAATCAATCAGTGCACTTCACTGTGGGCTACCCTACTATCAGACTCAATTTCTGGGTATAAATACTGCAGACTGGAAGTCATGGTTAAGGCATACTAATCACTTTTTATAATATGGTTCTTTTGGTTGACAGTGAGCAGTGGTGGGATGTTTGTTTTTATCTTTTATGTTAGCTATTATGTTACTAGAGCATTACAAGACATGTAACTCCACCTTCATGGGACTTCCATTTACAGTCCATCTAAAATAGCCGTTCTAGGTGAAATAGTTATGAAAACATACATAGGTGGTCAAATTTGTGACCAAGAATGAAGCATAATAGCTTTGTGTTTAAAAGTAGCAGTTCTTAGAGGGTTTTATTTAAAATGTCTGTTAACCTACGTAGGACTCGAAAAGTAAGCAAACTGGGCAACCTCAAGGCATTAGCATGGTGTACAGGAGGTATTGCCCTTAATTCTATGCGAATCGCTCAAACATAGTTGTTAATGTCCAATTGAAAGTCGATAATGAATTGACACGAAATAATGAATAATGAATTCTCACTCGTCGTAAATTTTAAAATCTCCAACAAGAAACTAAAAATCAAGTGTGCAGGGCCTAATAATGTAACATGATACCGTCAATGAGTAGTTTGCACACCCACAACCCCCTTTTACATAGACATAACAGGAAGAAATTCGATTTTGAAAGATAGAGAGTACTCTGACTTACATCAATCACCGGAAGCAACCTAATAAGGACATAATTGGAAAATTTTAGTCATTGCTGTCCGAACGGACACTTACTACAACACATAATTGAATGGAGAATCGTATTTTGGAACACTGCTGTTTTCTTCCTTTTTTATCAATGTTTCCGTTGGAAAAAGTCACTTATGAGAATTCTAGTCAGACTTATCCTTCACTTTTAATCTATTCCTGGAAATATCAAATATTTTGACTCTTCTGATAAATCACTGATAGTGTCTTTAATTGGGAAAAACACTCTAAAATACGAATCACTGATATTTTTGTTTCTGTTCTATATGTTTTATATGAACTATAAATAGAAATATGTTTTGATAGATTTGCCATAATTTTTATATTTTTTTCCATGTTTAAAAGTTGGTCCCAAGTTGTGGACGTTGGTTTGATATGTCTACCCTATTAATTTTATTATAAAGTATAAGCCACCATTCGTTTTACAAAATAAGCGTACTTTAAGCGTGTAGTGCGTTCCGCTAGCGTAACACGCACTGACCGGAGATTGGGCGTCAGTGCACCTTGACAACAAACCCCCCCCCCCCCCCCCCCCCCCCCCCCCCCCCCCCCCCCCGCCATGCTGAGTGCTCAATCATCACCGATCAGTGCATAATTTGCATAGCACAGTGCCCTGGAAGTGGCATGATGACGAGCGAACTACGCGTTAAGGAATTATGGCTCAGACTTTAGTATAGGGTCTGATGCCAGTGTGTGGGGGAAAGAAATTGCTGTAAATTTGATGAATTGAAATGAGTTTATAATTTTATTTTTGGTTTTGAATCAATTTCATTGGGCCTATATTTGATAAATGTATGCAATTAAAGCAATAATGTTACATTTTTTGAAGAGCGCCCCCAATTTTCAAAATTTGATATTTTGGCACAGTTACGTTGGTGATTGTCTAGGAAACTATACCTGCGAACGAGAATACTAAAAAATGCTTATTTATCATAAAATAAGCGATTTTGTAATAAGAATTTGGATCCCAGATTGGACTTAACGGCAGAGCTGGAAATGCTACGTTTATGTCCGTCCATGATGAAATAGTACCACCTCGAGAAAATAACCTTGATTTGCCTGAACCAATAAAACAACTAATGGATGAACGTAGACACATACATCATGGCGCTATTTCCCGGCTATTTCACATCGGAAGGCCGTTTCCAGCAGCCGTTGAATTATTATCGGGATCCCGATAATAATTATTCTAATTACAAAATTCCTTCGTTTGTGAGACACAGACATTTTTGAGCTTAATCATTCACAGGTATGGTTTACTAGCCAGTTACCAATGCAACCGTGTAAAAATCTCAAATTTTGTGAAAAATTGGGGGCGCTCTTCAAAAAAAAGTGCTAATATTGCTTTAATTTCTGATTGATACCTTACTGTTCTGATCAGCCTCTTTTTTCATGGGTGAAGTTTTCTGGCCAAAATGACTTAAATTAATAAACTAAGTAGCCAAGTGAATTGATTTTTGTTACTGGTGTAAATAATTTTGTGATACTTCAAGCACTATATATTATTATTATAAATTTATTACTATTATAACATTATTATTATTATTATTATTAGTATTATTATCATCATTAATATCATAATTATTTCATGTGTTAAGGAATTTTTGTGCTTTAGATATCGGAAATGGTGAATAAAATTTTGGGCATATTTTGAAACAAGGTAACTCCATCGTATTATAAACATCTAGCCCTCTTCCCATTCATCATTATCTATTGTCCGTCTTTTGTTATACATGACCATTATTTTGCGGAAGTGTCATCTAGCTGGCTAGATGACACTTCTGCAAAAATAATGGTCATGTATAACAAAAGAAACATACTATAGGAATTGGTGTAGAAACACCATCTCCCATTGTCTGGGGGAAGGATTATTTAAATTATAATCGCATTATGGACACCTGCCATGATCGCAACAACTCCCTGTAATTAAGGGAGTTAGTTGCGCTCCGAAAGTCTGTCAGGCTGAATGCCTCAGCGTACGGTTATTCCTAGTTCTGCTAAGCATAACTTCACATTAAAAATGTCTTTAACTATGTTGTCATTAACAGTATGTGAAGTTATGCAAAACCATAGGCTTTAGCTTTTCCCAGGCTGTTACCAGCATGAGCAGGCCATTTCAAAGAGGGGCAATTCCACCGTCACATTTTGCCCACCCTCTCTGTATTCAAAATGTATTCCAACCTACTTGAAAGCTAAGGAATTTAATTTTATTTCTGGTACTGATAGTTAACATACTAATGTTTAACAAGAACATCAAACATCTAGAAAGCTCTAGTTCATTAACAAGAAAATAGCTTAAGAAGTCGGCGTCATGGACGTTACGAAAATGGAGAAGCAGTTTTTTGGACATCATTTATAACCAAAACTCTCTGAAGTTGCAATCTCAAGTTTCCTGTTTAGTATTTTAACTATGGTAACACTTTATTTAACTTTGAATTAAAATAAAGGAAAGCACCTTCTTATAATATAGAAAATCTTCCAAATGTATGTCATGGACGTTACATTTGTGTAAATGTCATGGACGTTTATTGAATTTTCAACATTCGCCCATTCAAAATTGATAACCCATAGGTGTGTGCTTATTGCATTGCTTATCAGTATGTTTGATGCCATAGAATCTATTTTTGAAGTTTACATGATGTTTGAATAGTGGTATTATTTAAAATAACCATTTTAGGTCAAACCTGGGTACGAGGGCACTTTTCTATTTTTTTCACACACGCTTTTGAAAAAAAATCTACTCTTACATATACCACTATAAAGATAACCAAATGTGACATGCTCACTAAATTTAAGCATCTTATCTTTATTAGTTTGCCTGTAACATTCATTTGAATATTGCATGAATGTGCCCATTGAAAAGCACAGGGGTCAATGCACTTTTCCCCTGTACAAATTCAATGGGAGTATTTCGAAGAAATAAACTTTAGGCCTATAGGGTGAAATTTCTTGAGCAGGTAAAACTTATGATTATCTTTCCAGTTGTTACCCTTTGGAAGGTAGCGTATTTAAAAAAGTTGCGAAAAATGATGTAAAGCGCCCTTGTGCCCAATTTTGACCTAAAATGCTCATTTTTAAGAATTCTAATTATCAAAATGTCATGAAAACTTCAAGAACAGATTCTCTGACATCAAAAACATAATTTTTAAACATTACCATAACAAACATCCCATAATACCCATTTACGGGGGTGTTTAAATGTGTAACGTCCATGACGCTCATTAGCATCATACTATAATTTGGCTAATGTTGTATGTATGTGTGTATGTATGTTCGCAAAAGGCTCCGCCAGTTTCGATCCATATTGCGCCAAATTCACGTGAAAGGTGCATGAGGATACCAGACGGGCTAGCGGCTATATTTGGACGAAATCCATTCAGAAATGGCTGAAAAATTAGCGAAAATACGCTCGGTTGCTACGGTAAATTACCATTTGTTTGTACGCGTTACTAAGCAGCGCGTATGCGTGGTGCGTTGCGACGGGTGGTTACGCGTGGCAACGGGAGTTTACGCGTAAGACGCTGTATGCGGTACGCAAATAACAGGCTTCTTATAGTACAAACGGTGTGGGGAAAAAAGAAATAGTCAAGAACACGTCATGTTATCGCTTTGATTGTCATATGTATGGATACTACGGGTTATCCTACACGGAGTTTTGAGAAGAAAAAAATTAAAATATACAGAAAATTACGGGATGAAATATTTTAATATTTAGAAAATAGAAACTATATATATATATATAGGCCTAAGATATAGGATATGCTGCAAACCACAAGGAATACAAAATACGATTACGGGATGTTGTGACGGGGGGGGGGTTCATCTACAGGATGGCGAGAACTTTATATGGGAGTTTGAGGATATGTGGAAAATATGTGGAAAATACGGGAACTACTGGTTACCCCATGCACGGGGAGTACTTTTGAGAAAAAAGTACACGGAAACTTATACGGAATTAAATATTAAAGTTTTATTTTAAAAAAATACGAGAAAAAATAAAATATACAGAAAGTTATACGGGATTAAATATTCAGTTGACGTTTCCTTAGAAATCGGTAACTACATGAGCTATATAGAATATGATAGGTACGGGAATTCTTAAGTGTGAAAATACAATCACGTTTTGTCGTGAATTTCAACACCAGTGCCTCGATTGTTTTTTGTTCCTTAGATATTCTTCTACATTTTTGTAAGATTATGTTCGCAAAAGGCTCCGCCAGTTTCGATCCATATTGCGCCAAATTCGCGTGAAAGGTACACGAGGACACCAGACGGGTTAACCCCATTATTTGGACGAAATCCGTTCAGAAATGGCTGAAAAATCAACGAAAATGTGCTCGGTTGCTATGAAAAATTACCATTTGTTTGTAAGCATTACTAAGCGGCGCGTATGCGTGGTGCGTTGTGACGGGTGGTTACGCGTGGCAACGGACGATTACGCGTTAAGACGCTATATGCGGTACGCAAATAACTTACAGACTCTTATAGTGTAAACGGTGTGGGGAAAGAAAGAAATGTTATGTTATTTCGCTTTGATTGTCGTATGTATGGATACTATATACGGGTTACCCCACGCCCACAGGGTTTTGAAAAGGAAAAAAAATATACGGAAAATTACGGGGTGAAATATTGACGTGTTAATATTTAGAAAATAAGAAAATAGGAACTATATAGGCCTGAGCTACAGGATATGCTGCAAACTACGATGAATAAAAAATACGATTATGGGATGTTGTGACGGGGGGGCATCTACATGGCGAGAACTTTATATGGGAGTTTGATTAGTTATGAGAAAAATATGTGGAAAACGGGAACTACAGCTTACCCCACGGGGAGTAGGCCTACTTTTGATTAAAAAAGTACACAGAAACCTATACGGGATTAAATATTGAAGTTTTATTATTTAAAAAATACGAGAAAAAAATATACGGAAAGTTATACGGGATTATAAATATTCAGTTGACGTTTCCTTAGAAAGTGGTAACTATATGAGCTATAGGATATGATAGGTACGGGAATTTGAGGTATTAGTGTTAAAAATACAAAATTTGCGACTCGGGGAGTCCTAAAGTTCAGGGATACGGGCTTGGTGCAGTCTCGCCATGCATAGTGTGTCACTTCTTCAGTGATCGCTTCAGTTTCAGTGATCGCTCCCGTTCACTCAACTAGCGGGAGCCCGCGCAAAGCGCGGGCCTCCGCTAGTCTTACTATAATTTGCCAAATGTTGTATGTATGTATGTTCGCAAAAGGCTCCGTCAGTTTCGATCCATATTGCGCCAAATTCACATGAAAGGTGCGTGAGGATACCAGACGGGTTCTACGCTATATTTGGACGAAATCCGTTCAGAAATGGCTGAAAAGTCAACGAAAATGTGCTCAGTTGCTATGGAAAATTATCATTTGTACGTGTTACTAAGCGGCGCGTATGCGTGGTGCATTGTGATGGGCGGTTACGCGTGGCAATGGATGATTACGCGTAAGACGCTGTATGCGGTACGCAAAAACAGGCTCTTATAGTGCAAATGGTGTAGGGAAAGAAAGAAATGGTCAAGAACACGTCGTGTTATTTCGCTTTGATTGTCATATGTATGGATACTATGGGTTACCCCAAAGAGTTTTGATAAGAAAAAAAAGTAA
>JAMKCH010012075.1:0-34723 GCA_023653785.1 Ophioderma brevispina | reverse complement strand
GTATATATTTTAAGCGGTATTTACTTTAAAAGAGGAACTATATGTATGCTAAGTTAAAGAAACGATAAAAATATGGTTGTTATAAAGTTTATAGACCACTTTAACCTCCAAAACCTTTGAGTAATGAAACATTCCAGTTACATTTAAATATTTTCTGAGCTCAATGTTTGAACAGTTCTAACCAATATTGGTGTGTTGCAACATGCATACTATATTAATTTTATATACCATGCACTACATGTTTGTGTTTCCTATCTAACGTATTTACTCCTGAAATTGATGTTTTTGTCTGCAAAAATGAGTTTAAAACATTTACGCGACTAATTAAAGATCTTATTTCGTCGTCGTCGACATGATCATCACATTAATCATCATCATCATCGATCAGTAGCATCATTTTTCGTCGTCAAGTAGAATGTTTCTATATCATCTGTATTGCACCATCATCACCGCCAGCGTTATTCTTATCATCATCGGCATCATCGGCTCATCATTTTAAAATATTAAAACCCTATTCTATATAATCTCACATACCAACTTAGAAATCAACGGGTTTCATGCATTCGAATACGTATTCGACGCCTTAGAACACAGCGATCAAACATTTGGGTTGTGACAAACTGTCAAACCCATCCAGTGGCCATTTTGAATAAGACAACAGTTGTTCTTTGTATTTTTAATACTGTCGTCAGGTAGTAACCATTCATGTCTTAACATACACCACTTAAAATAGCCTTTCTTTTATTTCATTTAATTACACGCATTCAGATAATTCAGACTTTCAAACCCGTTTTTCTCAGAAACTTATCCTTATGCTGATTCGACATATGCAGAAACCCACGACGATATGAGCACTACAACACTTTTCCCCATTTTTATCCGAAGCGGATCAACTTTAAATGTGACCACTGTACAACTGAAATCGACCATTTTTGTATTGATTTTTGCTATTTTTAGCCTATAACTCTGAAACTTTAATGCTGTAGATTTATTACAAAATATACCTTTTCTGAATCCTTAGTTAGACACAAATGTTGTAAACTACTTTCAACATGAGGATCATTTAAAAATTTGACCCTCTGTACACTTTTTGCTTGGTCCCCCTCCTTAAGGCCCATTTGGTAGGCTGGTTTCCATTCACTCTCAAAAAGAAACTATTCGAAGGCATTTTTTTGAGTAAAAGCAATTGAAAATAGTGTTTCTATTTGCAAATTTTTATGCTGATTCAAAATCTTCCGGTCCCAGGCTAATTTTGGATAATGTCCTAATTTGCATAAATTCACAAATGGCCCCATATTTAACATTTTTTTTGTACTACTCAGATTTAAGGCCTTGTTAAACTTCATTGTTGTGTCTATACATATGTTTTTCAGGGTCAGAGAAAACAACTAGATCATCAGTTAAGGTATATGCTTATATTGACAATTAATTTGCAAAATTTAAATGCCGGCCTAATTTTGAATTTTATGCAAATTAACCGCAACATGACCTAATGCTATAAGATTCATGCGCCTTGAGTTGGGAGCAAAATGTGTTACATGCTTGAAACTACCGTACACGTTTCACCTTAAGATGAGAGTAAGTCATCAATGTGTTTTTGAGTACCTATAAACCTATATTGTTGTAAAGCTAAAAATGTAAGGAAGACAAATATGCAACTTTGTATGTGCATTTACAGGTGCCACAAGTGTCATATAGGCGGAAAAGTGACATTTTTTGAATGTAAAAAGTACAAAGTTTTGTGGCAGTCTAATTGTTACCATCAATTAACATCATAGCTTAAACTGTTGTATGAGTCCAAAATGAAAATGCCACATAAATAACAAACACAATGAGATGTTCTTTATCTTAATACATAGCAGGGTTACAAAGATATAAAATAAAAAAAATTGGCAAAAGCCCCGAATATCAAAAAAATTGCTACCATTTTAAAGCTAATAAATTCCCTTAAAGCTGAATAAATCAGCTGAATACCTAACTTGGTTCTTTGATACAATAAAAGTTAAAAAATATTTGTGAAAATGTAACGGCACCCTCATTTTGTATACCCAAACCCATGGCGCATGACCAATAAACTATGATCTCATTTATTCATCTGCCCTGAAAACATTTAATAGACACAAAGAATGGGGCACAACGTACAAGGTTCTTAAATCTTGAGTTTGTAAAAATGTCAAAAATGCAGCCCATTTTGATTTTTTTTTATGCAAAATTAACTGTTAAGTTGAACCTAGCCTAATGCTATAACAATGAATAATTTATCCTTGCACTGAAAACATTGGTACTCCCCAAGAATGAAGTCATTACAAGCATTAAATCTTGAGTTATGTAAAAAAAAAAGGTAAAATGGCGCCCGGCCTTTTGAATTTATGCTAATTAGGCACATTCCTCTCAAAATTCAGCATGGGGACCAGAAAATATGAATCAGCATAAGTTTCATCTAAAAACACTACCATTCAATTGCTTTACTCAAAACATGCCCTTCGTTTCAGTTTAGGAAGCACTTTTTTGCGAAAATGGAACCAGTCTATTGACCAGCACTTAAGAATCACGTTTCAGGGTCCCTTTCAGGGTGCAATCTATTCATTCCTTCAACCTTTTTGTACTTGAGATGTGTTACAAAGTCTGCTAGCTCCCCAGGCTGGCCTTACATGTAGGAGTGCTACGATGTGGTGTTCAGATGTGACCTAGGTTTTTTCTGCCAAAAGTGTTCTCAAAATGTGAAGGTGCTTAACAATGAAACAAAAACACGTTTCTAGGTTAAAAATTTTGTGTAGAATCCAAAATCTGATAGTAAAAATGCAAAAGTGCTGGATGCGTTCCAAGATTATCGCATTTTGGGGTTGCGCAATGCCGTTTCCCATTAGAACCTACACACACAGAACAAAGTGAGCATTTTGGATAAAAGTTAGCAATTTGTCCGTAATAGTGAAACAATTGCCTCAAAATGAGTCACCTTGACTAATTTTTGGACCAAGTGTTTCACTATAGGGACAAGTGACTCACTTTTTTTTCTGTGTGTGTATGGGTGTGTGATTTTGCATCTTGTTGAAATAAAAATCTCAAATATTTGGCCAGTTGACAAAAATTTAATACTATATTTGTTGGAAATGTTGTTTTGGGCATAATCGATTACTTTTCAAACAATGTCACCCTTTTGCGCCGTTCTCGGAAACGCCAAATTTGGAATCCGCAAATTGAAAAAAAATGCTCAAATTCGACAGGGTAAAAAAAGTAAATTTCAAGCTATGCGCTTTTAGTTTTCTCGTACTTCAAATTTTATTGAACAATGATATTTTTTCACGCATGAAAAAAATCAACGAGTAGGGAAACATTTTTAATTTTGGAATTAGTCCTATACTTGATAGAACCAAGTTAGATATCAATTTGAGCTCATTAAAATCTGCATAAACTGACAGGTAATTATCACGTATTAGACCCTTTTCTTCCAGAGGCGTGATTTGCCAAAGCAAATTTTGTTCAAAACCAAAGTGCTAATATTAATGTGGTTCTCACGGGACATGTCAAGTTTGAATGGTTCTGGTGGTCTGGTGTGCAAAATTTGAAATAAATTTATAACAACCAATACTTGAATGCCATAATTTATACCTTTTAAAGGTGCGGTTTCCGATCGTCTTGGCACACCCCCCCCCCCCCCCGATGTTACCAGGAATAGTATCGATTTTGATATCAGTGAAAGCCGTATTTTTCTCATTGTTGTCCTGCAATTGAGCCCTCAAATCAATTCATTTCCAGATATAACACAAAAAAAAACCGCCGTTTAGTGGTTAACCATCGATATTGGCACAGTATTGAAATAGGGCGATGCACTATGCATTATCGCGTCTAGCATCAAAAACCGCCAAAGTTTTTCCCACGGTACTTGATGGGTGTATGTGCAGGTGTCAGTCTATATCAAGTAGAGAACAACAATACAAATAAATTCGGAACAAGCACACCTTTAACGGATATATTAACATGAAATAGGAGATGTATATGTAGACATCAGTATTCAAGTTTGGTAGGTGAAAGTTTTGTCACCCGAAAGTGTATAATTTGGGATAAAATCGGCCAAAATGCATATTTTGTTAGCGTAATTGGTGTATGATACAGGGTTTTCGATTAACATTCTTAAGTCTAAACACAATTTCACCCTGGAAGGACATCTTAAAAATTAAACATGGTTATTTGTGCTCCGCAAAATTATTTTTCACACTTGGCACTAAAACTTCACGGTCCAATCTGAAACCCGGTCCTACAGAAAAAACCTCTGTACCAGGGGTGTCTATTTTTCCAGAAAAATCAGAATTGTCCCCATCTGCCACATTTTATTCCCAATTCTTCCCCAAAATTTTAAACATCGTTCCAATCACCTCGCATCAAATTTTTCCCAAATGCCTAGAAAAAACACCTATTACCCGCACTTCAGGGAGAAAAAAATATGAACGAATTGTCGGAGTCCAGATTGGAAGTTATAAATGTTGTGATGAAGATCAGAGCGAAAAGATGTTGCTGGTATGTAGCCATGAGTTCAGTATGCTGGGGTAGCTGGTGCAGTCTCGTTTGACTTGAAAGTTAACATTCGAAGTTGGAACATGATGTTATTGGATTTTATTCTGGATTTAATGCTTTTTGATTAAAATTATGAAATACCTTTCAAATAATTATTGCTTCCAGTTAAGGGAGGAAAACTTGTCAGCAAGAATTTACCTCACATGACATGCCAGCCAACAAGTCTTTTGTTGTTTGATTACAGGTATGCACCATTCCAACCAAAGAATTTCCATGTCAACAGTGTCAACTTGACGTCCAAACCCCTTACTATCGACATCTTTTGTGCATACGGTTGAATGTGAAGATAATAGTTTGTAAAATTTTTAAAACAAAAAATTTTTTATTATTTATTAACATGATTACAATGGTACGTTGATTTGTGGACAAAATATATGGGACAACCTGAATTCTGATCTGCTCTAAACGAAAGATTATTCTTTAAAAAAGAAGTCCATATTGAACTTGCACAAACTGGGCATTTTGAAATGCGTTGAAACATCTTTCATTGTGGGAAGAATATGCTCTTTTAAAATTCGAAAAGAAGGAGCCATTCTCCGATAAGTGTTCAAGTTTGGTCTCCAAAATGACCAAATATCAACATTAAGGAATTAATGAAAATCATTGAAAATCGTAACCAAACCTTTAGTATTTTCGGAACACGTAACAATGCATGGGGGATCTTAAACAATATCTGATTTTTATTATTGCGTATAGCCTCCTTTTTTGCATATTGCTGGAACTGTTTTAAGTTGTAGCTCCATCTGTCTGAATGCCTTTGAGCTTCTGCTGAGCCAGATGACATAGCTTGCTCCGAGTGCAATTTTGGCTAAAGTTTCTTTAGGAATGCCCAAGGATGCCAGGCATCAGAAACCTCTGTTTCTTCTATTGGGAAGTAGTATGTAGACCACCCTCTGTTTTCACAGTCAGCCACTAAATCTTGGAGCAACACCCACTTCACTATCCAAACTAGATGCAATCCAGAGACGTGCCATTTCCATCATTGGTATCCCCGAGAGTGAGCTCACCACTCATCACATCCAACCACTTGGTCATCGCAAGGCAGTTGGAATTGTCACTCTTTTCCACCGCATGTTTTATGGACAAGCACCATATCTCCTCAGCCAGCTGCTACCTCAGCTGCTTTCAGTTGATCCCTTTTTTTTTTTTTTTTTTTTACTGGGCATTTTGAAGGCGTTGAGAAATCTTCATTGTGGGAAGACTATGCTACTTTTAAAATTCGAAAAGAAGAGCCATTCTCCGATAAGTGTTCAAGTTTGGTCTCCAAAATGACCAAATATCAACATTAAGGAATTAATGAAAATCATTGAAAATCGTAACCAAACCTTTAGTATTTTCAGAACACGGAACAATGCATGGGTGATGACAATATCTGAGTTTTTAGTATTGCGTATATAGCCTCCTTTTTTGCATATTGCTGAAGTTGCTTGTAAGTTGTAGCTCCATCTGTCTGAATGCCTTTGAGCTTCTGCTGAGCCAAATGACATAGTTTGCTCTGAGTGCAATTTTGGCTGCTGTATCGGTTATAGCCTTCCTCTTTCCTTTAGGAATGCCCAAGGATGCCAGGCATTTGTTGACTGATGTATTGCATGGAAATGTTACTTAAAACCAGATTTTTTTTGTGCAAAACATGTATAATATAACATTGAAATCTTCTCGATTTATCCCATATTGGAACATACTTCTACCGTTATTTTTGGAAATTTGTATCCATTCGAATTATGGTAACGTATCTGGTTGCAATATTGGCGACATGCTCTCAGAGAACTCTTGCGAAACTTTAATAAACCAATATCATCATGTTTTGAACTTCATAATTAGGGCATAATAGAGGCTGATAAAAATGCCATGTAATCTGTGATATGCGCTCTTGTGTAAGGAACAGGGACACATTTTAAAGAACGGATTTGGGCTGGCGACATGGCGAAAAGCAAGAATTATGCACCATCAGCCTTATTGCTTGATACTTTCTCACCCGGTTACAACTTCTAGTTGGATCATTTTGAAAACATTGTTCCTAAGTATAATTTATATTAAAGTTGCAAGAGATTTCACATAACAGGCGTCCCTAAAAATGTGAAAAATCTAATTTTTGCACTAATGTAAAGCTTTCTATCAGAAATGTCCCCATGTGAAAGGATTAAGCTGAAAAATGTTTCTTTGGTACAAAAATTGTGCAATTTCTAATTTCGTATAGGAGCAAATACAAAATTCAGCCTATGTTTTATATTGAAAGTAAGCGGATGAAAATCGCGTTTTGTTTTCACTTTCATGGCATTTCTGTAAGCAAAGACAAGGTAAGAAATCTATTGGGGGGTCTTATCTATATGAAATCACTACATATGACACAATATATGGGTGCCCCAAAATCTCTCGTTGCACCTTTAATAAACATTCATTCTTAACGGGCAAAACAAGCTTTAAACTGTGCATGACGGTGAGCGACACAAAAAATCGCTTTTTGAACACATTATCTGAGAATGGCCCTAAAGGAAGCGCTTCCATATCCAGATTTGGTCGTGGTCTGGCCAGCAACTAGGAATCTTTATTTCTCAAACTTTTGATATGATGACTGCAAAACATTCGCATGAGAGAGTGGTCGACGTAACCTGGAATATTCTTCATATCGACCTGAACTGGAAAAGACATTGAACCATTTACAGTTGTTAAGAAGAAATTAAAGAGGGAACCTGTGAAATATTTGGTTGAGTGAAACGGCAATTTGGATCCTTTTCATATTTGCTCTGTGTCAGGTAAGCAATTTGGTGATGTAACCATAATTTATAAGGTCTGTGTGTTATATATTAAAGAACCTCTCAAATGCCTGTCCTAATGTAATGGTAAAAGAAAAATGAAAGACACCCCAACACCCCACCACACACTTCCCACAAACGCATGGCTAGCGAACCTCAACACACACATGTAATACAAACCGAATTCACAAAAGGGCCCGGCCGAAGTAGTTTACAATGGTGGTATATTTCGTAACGGTATCTCCATATAACGCCTTAAAAATCTGAAACCAATCTTAAAAGATTTTCCTTCCCATCAAAAAACAAAATAACTTGTAAATTGAATTTCCGGACAATTCATGGATCAATTGTCTACCTAACCTTCATTCTGACAAAGGTGGCAAACTTGCCCCTGAAAAAAAAATAAGATTCAATTCACACCACCCACCACCACACCACACACACACACGTTCACACACGCATGCTAGCGCCCACTCACACACACACATGTATCCCAACCTATCACAAAGGGCCCTGACGAAGTAGTTTTAAGAATGGTGGTAGAGTGCGTAAAACGCTACTCATCCATATCACGCCTAAAATCCTGAAACCATCTTAAAAAGATTTTCCTCAACAAAACAAAATAAAATTGTAAATTGATTTTCCGGACAAAGTTTCATACAATTGTCTACCTTCATCTGGACAAAGGTAGGCAATTGCCTGAAAAAAAAATAATATTCAATTATGGTTTAAGATTTTTTTAGGCATTATATGTGTTTATGTAAAAACAATAAACGCTAATTTGCCTCTTTTTAAATTCGTAATGCACGAGGCTGAATCAGTACACAACAGTTGAATGCAATTTTCATAATATTAGTACCTACATAGCCCATATTTTGTTTTGCATGGGGTTTTTTATTTCGCAGGGATAGTGTTTATTGTCTGAACGTAGTTTCGAACAGGCAGAAGCAGGCCAGGACATTGACGTTAAGTAATAGCTTGGTTTTTCGTGCTAAAAAATCCACTTGATTCAAGGTGTACTGGAGAACACAATTATACTATAGGAGACATGAAAATAATATTAACTATGTAGACGACATGTGTTCTATTACAAACGCTCCTCCCTGGCTCTTAGTTGTGGTATATCAAAAATAATACAATTGAAAGAAGTAGTTAAAATAACACAAGTGTTATGCGCTTTATTCGATCAGTTATCGTTTCATATGTCCACCTACGGATATTTGTCGTGTTTTCTTATCAATTACCGAACCAGCTTATTTAAAATTAACTATATCAATCAAACAACATGTTTTTTAAATAATTTCGTTTCCCACGCCACACCACACAGAAACAAGAGCTTGGTTACATGTGGCTTTGTTTTGTTCTCTTATTCATCTAAGTGCGTAACAACGTAATACTTGATATTTTGACAAATTATAATGATCTCTAATTTAGTTTAGTTATATAACGTTTTCGGATAACTGTTGGTTTTTTGTTTTTTTTTAATATTTGCATGGTTGTAAGTTTTTTATAAACTGATCATTTTCTTTATCGACCTGACATGTACATGAAAGAATAATTAAGATATACAATTACACAGAAGTCACGGACTTTGTTAATTTTGAGAGACAAAGTGAGAATTGTAAATGAAATTAGATAGGATTTCTCCTGCTCTACTTTGCAGAATCAGAAGTTGAGACCGTAATGTGGGACAAATCCGAGTGTTTCTATGTTCAATCAGCAATAATGATTCTTCATAACAACCTGCAAAATCTGTGTGGAAAATATCATGAGAATATATACTTTTGCGTCCTCAACTATAACTTGAAGGCTCAGTTTTGATTTACTTTGACAAATGCTTAATTTGCTTTTCTTTAAAAAAGAGTCTTTTTTGTATCCTGGGCCCCCACTTCATATGCAAAAGAGTGAACTTCACCCTTTCTAGAGGAGGAAGCTGGGACCCCGTCAACTTCAATCGTTTTACCCCTCACTACAGAAAGGTTTTGACACCTTTGGTAATTTCGTAGGACCTCTACATCAATGCTTGGTATGTAGTACTCATCAAATTGTGGTATCACTTTTTTCACTATGGCTCAATTTAAGTTTACACAGGGTGTCCAAATTTTTAAAATGTTCCATCTGTTGAAATGTAATGCCCATATTGTCCGCCAGTCCCTAAGGATTCCAAAAATGCTACATTTGTACCATCTATGACCATTGGTTTGGGATTATAGAGTAAAAATGGCTACATGGTAAAAGGTCAAATTTCTATTTGTAAAGGGGTCAAAATCAGAAGTTGCTCCAATTTGGTATAAAATTGAAAGAAGGTTGGTTCATCTAGCTTAATGTGTCAAAATAAGGAATAGTTTGTACCATCTGCAATGAATAGTTACCCCATTGTATGGGACCAAATAGGTTCCATTTAGGTGCAAACTAATCCAATGGTGTTTGTGACCTTCTTTGACCCTTATCTCATTAAGTAAAATATAACATAATCAAAAACTTTTTACTTTTATGAGTCTTACCTCAGGGCCAATAATATGCAAGTTCATTTAAATATATCGAGTAATCCTTATGACTCTAGACAGACAATATTGCATACATTTCAACACGATTGGAGCATTTTAAAAATTTGACCAATGTGTAAACTTAAATTGCCCCCATTGAAAAGTGATACCACAATTTGAGAGTACTACCTACCTAGCATTCTTCTTCTTGCGTATTGAGGCAGCAGGCTTATTTATTTATTCACAATTTAGAGGACGAGACTAGAGGTATACCCAACAGGGTTAACCACTCTTACTAGGGGTTATCCCTCGAAGGACCAGAAACGGCTCTTGGGGACAATCAGGGGTTACGCCCCTACTCTTCTAGACACGACTGTGATATACATGTACAGGTATGAATCTCTGTACATGGGACCGACGGTTTAACGTTCCCCTCCGAAGGAGGGATGGTATATTTCTCGTGTGCATTTGACCAAGTCCAACAATGCAACAGGGGGGAGGCGGAATCTAGGTTAATCAATAGCTCTTTACAAATTAAATCCAGAATTTAGTACCCGATTAATTCCCAGCTAGTGGCCCTGACCGGGGATTTGAACAGGGGACCTCCTGCACCAAAGGCGAATATCCTAACCAGTGGGCCATTGCTATCCCTGTTAATATGGGTATGCGTTGGAGCCACTCACTGTTATTGGTTGGGGTTTGAGAGAAATCTGTGTCCAACGGTGGACGAAAGGTAGGGCACTCATTGAGAAAGAATGTGATCCGCAGTAAGTCTGTGATGGAGAACCACATTGGCAGGCTGGCGCTGGCCGCAGCCCCATCGGTGCAGATTGATATTGAAGCGACCGACTCCTGTTGCGAATCCGTTTTAAGGTGGACCCATTTCCTGCGTTGGTAGATGGTGCCTGGTGGGTAGTGTCTGTATAGGTGTAATAGAGAGGTGATTTGGTTTGGGGTATTCTAGCAAGGGCAGTGTATTCCAGGCAGTTGGAGCAGCGTGTCGGCAGAAAGAGGTCGGCAGATGAGCGCAAAGTCTCTGTCTACCGAGTTGGTGTGATGCTTTGAACAGTGTTAGGCCAGCAGGTGCGTGTTGTCCATGCTCAGGGCCTATCACTAGTTTATGGCTTGTGGTGTTCTCTCCGAAGGACTGCAGGTGCAATGCCTGAAAGCACTGCTAGGAATTCAGATGAGTTAGAGGACGGAGGCAGCCAGTGCAGGGTTCTCTAAGGGTCTCGTTGAGTACTGTGTCCAGCTTCATTGTGTGAGACGCTGTTGCCTACCTAGCATGATGTAGAGGGTCCATACTAAATACCACATGTGTCAAACCTTTCTGTAGTGGGAGGTTTAACTAATCCTTAAAATAAGGCCCTCTGTATCCTGCTCCTCCTCAATTCAGAGCGACAACAGGGCCCATCCGAAAGGAGTGAAATTTCACACTTTCGCAAAATATCGGGGGAGGGGGGGCATTGCTGTTAATTTATTAAGATATATTTTAATCCTTTTGTCAATTATTAAGAGCAAATGACTCAAAAACTTCTTCGAACGATATGAAATTTCACTCCTTGGTCAGAAGATGGGACCCTGTGTTGTAGTCATTCTAAAGAGTAGTTAAAATCACTCCTGTACAATTGAAAGAGTTGTAGGCTTCCTAACATTTCGGTGCCAAGAAATTAAAGGACACGAGGAGATTTTCTGGAGATGCCAGTTTTTTAAATTTGTACTGACTGGTGTAGAAAACACCTATTAATAGTTATAATAATTCACGTTTTTCATATTTTATGGTACGTTGAACGCCACATAAAATGACATTTTGAATGGCAACATGCATGGCAGCAAGTCCTATGCCTATGTATAGCAATCTGCGGGATGATTAAAACTTTAATGCAGGTACCTGATAAGAGATTTCTCATCATTCAATGAACATACAGAGCAGATTTGGGTCAGTTCTGGCATCAGAAACCTTGTTTGGTGTGGCATTGTCGTAGTTCATTAGTTACATCCTGAGGGGAGGCCGATCCATTACTACCACGCTACCAGAGCAGCGCGCATGAATATTCAATAGCAAAATAGATAAGAAAAATATTATACCTGGATAAAATACGTGGATGGGCTGTATCTACACTGTTAGAAAAAGTGTTTTCAGAAACGTGTTATGGCACGCTATAAAGGCCATAACGTATTGCTGCAACGCGTTGCGAGAAGTACGAAACGCGTTGCGAACATTTCGGCAACGCGTTGCGACGTCGGCCAATCAAATCCTGAATTTCTGTGACGTATTTAAAAAAATGACCCACAACGCGTTGTAGATACTTGGCAACGCGTCAAACCTCACAACGCGTGCGCGATCACAACGCGTTGCAGCTTCACAACGCGTTGCTAAGGTCCACAGCCATAAGGGTCATAACCTATTGCCGCAAAGCGTTATGAGAAAAAAGTCCCCCCCCCCCCCCCCCAACCCCCCAAAAACGCGTTGGCGACCTTAGTTCGGCCCGCGTTGCGACATTTAGGCAACGCGTTGCGACATTTCGTCAACGCGTGGCGACAATTCGGCAACGCGCTGCGGTTTCGGCCAATCAAAATCATGAATTTCTGTGAGGCATTTCAAAATATAAATCTCACAACGCGTGGCGACCTTCGCAACGCGTTTGCAAACCTTCACAAAGCGTTGTGACAATACGTTATGACCCTTATTGCATTCAAACGCGTTGTGAAGTTTACAAGTGTTGTGAAGCTCGCAACGCGTTGTGAATGCTTTGCAACGCGTTGTTGAAGGCAATAAGGGTCATAAAGTATGCCCGCAACGCGTGTGGATCTATTTTTGAAAATGTCACCGAAATGTATGATTTTGATTGGCCGACACCGCAACGCGTTGCCGAAATGTCGCCAACGCGTGCCAAAATGTCGCAACGCTTGCCAAAATGCGCAAAACGCTTTGCAAACTTTCACAACGCTTTGTGGCAATACGTTATGAACCTTATGGCTGCTGAACCTTTTGTGAAGGTTCTTTTGCAACGCGGTCGTTGTGAAGTTCGCAAAAACGCGTGTTTGAAGGCTTGGCAACGCGTTGTGAGTTTCCACAAACGCGTTTGCTAGATACTGTGCAAACGCTGTGTGGGTCTAATTTTTGAAATAGTCCACAGAAAAATTCGTCATTCTAATTTGCGCGACGCCGCAACGCGTTGCGACTTTCTTGCAACGCGGTGCCGAAATGTCGCAACGCGTTGTGAAATGTCGCAAAAGCGTTGCGGCAATACGTTATGGCGTTTATGGCTTGCCATAAACGTGGGTTGTTAGTGTTCGTAGCGGTAGTTTTGATCTTATAAGATCAACAATAAAAACATATTAAGGGACTATATACTTTTACTTTGTCATGACAATCCGTAAGATATTTAGGTATTTTAAGCCACTTAAAAATTGTAGTTTCTATTCACAACCTAAAGGTCCCAGGAAATGAGATGATAAACCTACTCCAAATCTTTGTGGGAAATTCCATTGGCAATGAACAGGCCGGAAAAAAGAATACTACACTACAGTGCAATCTTTGTGGAACTATTTATTATCAGTCAGTACCATAAACAGATCACATCAGTCACCTGAATTTTTCTATTACTCTCTCATAAATCGATGGTACCACGTCTGATGTCACACCCCAACCAAAAGACTTGCCACCAAAAACATTAATTCTATTGCATTTGCCTTGCGGACCTTTAAAAAGTGCAAAGCTGCACGCGAATCTATTAAAAATGACATTATATGGACAACGCATATATAAGGCCTGCAGTTACCATAAAGTCTATGCTAAAAAGTACACCTTAATCCGACGTAGGAGATCGACCCCTTGCGTAATTATTTGATGATTACTGCTACGTGTGGACAAGCCATTGATGTTCCACTCTTGCTACAGGACGGAAGTTAGAACCATAACATGAACTTGTAATACTTGATCCAGGGTCCAAAAGATGTCAACACACGAGCCATAGTTCGAAAATGATGATCTCACATCAGAGCTCGTCGTTTATAGAAACCAACGGTCACCGCCTGTTAATAAGTGTGGTGGAATTAGTTCTTTTTTAAAAGTGAGTTAGTGTGTGTGTGTGGGTGTCGTGCGCTGCGTACGGGTGTGGTTGATGTGTGTGGTGGACACTTTAATGGAAAGATAATAAAATACACAGAACAGGGAAAACTCAATTGGCAGGGATACCGTGTCCCCAAAATGCGTGTGTAGGCTACATAGGTGATGATTACCCTCACTTTTTGCGCCGGCGTGTGGTGAAGAATGGTGGGGGGGGGATACTGAGAAGTGCCTATTAAAGAGACCATGAGTTCCAGGCAAGAGAAGCGACCGCCAATTTTTGTTCGAACACCCGGTTTTTTTTTACATATTTGGAATGCTTACCAAGTATGAGATACACCTGAAGCGAATAAGCCGAGTACGCCGTCTTATGTAATAAGATGATGATTTGAGTAGAAGATCAAATCATGGTTTTCTATTGGAACGATTACGCTAGCAGGCCAGTTCAAAAAAAGGTTTGCAGTTTTCTTTTGCAAATGTTTGTCCAATAAACATTCGAAACGCTTCTCTCGTAGGTGGTCTACAACCGATCCAGTGAAATTTGAGAGAAATTCGTTATCCTAAAAAAAAAATCTCCTTACGGTCACTTTAGTAGCCGCGAAGTACCCCGCGGAGTACCCAAGTGTGGTACTCGCCGGGGTACTCCGCGGCTACCTATAGGCACTTCTCAGGTAGTGTTGCAATTGGATATTTTAATTTATTTTCATGTATCCATGATCTAGCCTTATGCCTATTGGTCATCACATCCTACATTTACAACTATGATGTACTCTTGTTACTATCGCTTAATATGGAAAATATTTCTCGTGAGTTAGTCTGACGCAGAGATTGCAATATTTTTTTTTTTGTAATACTGACAAATATTCGACATTAGAACGACAGATAGTAACCTAAATGCACAACCGAAACTTGAGATGTATCGGATTTTCGTTTTGATGGCGTTAACTTTTATTGTAGTATACTCCCATATTATATACTGCGTATAACAAAAATTCCCAGATCCGGAATTTTATAACAAGTTTTGATTTTCCTATATGAAGGAATTCTATTTAAACTTAGCAATTTCACACATTGATTAGTATACGGACAATCGTTATCACATGAAAATCACAATTTTTTTTGGAAATTGGAGGGCGCCCTCCTCAGGAAATCTAGACGGGCCCTTTAACCCTACGTGTTGTTTACTTGCTGTTGGAAGCAAATATACCTCCGGAGCTGAAGGCAGGTGACTTTGAGATGCAGGCATCACCGTTATCGTTTCCAGCCGACAGCCACCAGACGCCATTGTTAAACGCTCCTTATGGCATGATTGAGTGAAAGTATTACGCCACCGCCAAGCGACATGGAAGGCCACATCTGCATTAGCCCTCGAGTCGCTTGCTACAGCATTCACACCTGTAATCATAATAAAAGCTAATGATAGTCCAAGCTCGGCAGTGATTCATGATAAACTGAAATCGACATTGTTTTATTACATTATACAGGGTGTCCGGCCACAAAAATGGTGCAAGGCAAAATCACCCTCAAGGTAATATGAAATCAATAATAGTGACGTGATATTACACAGCATGCATAAGCAAAGTTTTGGCTTTTGAATACTGTGCAAGCACGGCCGATTTAGTTGTCGCAATCCGGAGATATGGCAATATTCCAAGAGCGGGTGCGGTAACAATGTGCCACTTTTCATTTCACAAATGTATAACTTACACATTCTAATCATGCATAGCTATGCATGTTGATGAGGCACTTATGATTCGAAAGAATTCATCCATCACTCAGTTATAATGCTTGATCATTTTTCTTTTTCAAAATCAAGGGTTTCTTTTTTCTTTTTCTGTGTAAACATTCTAAAAAGGACTTCATGAAATACAAACACAGAAAAATAGAGGCACACGACACTGAAAACATAGACATTATCAAAGAATATAAATTGCACATCTTGCCTAAATAATATGTACACCATTTTGTAAGAGTTCTTTAAAATGAACTTCTGTTCTTGAAGTAATTGAAAATACAAATAACCATCGTTCTGTATCCCCTTGAATATTGCACATGACTAATGTAAAATCACAATGGAACTCTTTTGACGTGTATTTGCAGTTTCTGATACAAAATCTTAAACCAATAAGCCAATAAACCTTTCAACATGAGATATCCATTATGTGAAAAGTGGCAATTGCTACCGACACTCTCCTTGGATATCAGCCATATTTGGATTACACCAACCAAAGCGGATGCTTAACGGTAATTAAAAGCCAAGACTCCATTGGTGAGATAATGTAAATATTACGTCACTATATTATTGTGTTCACCTCCAACGAGGGAGTTTGCACTTGCACATTTTTTTTGTGGACAGACACCCTGTAGAAGGATTTTCAACGGTTTAGACCAGTTGTTTTTGCTGATTCCGATTCTGGATGCCAATGATGAAGAACATTGGATTCAAAGAAGAAACACACAAACAAAATTGACCACCAAACACTAAAATTTATCTGTATTCACCAGTTTGTAATTTTGAATCGGTCTATAGTTAAAACATTCATTGTACCAATTCATTGACGTAAATAAAATCGGAGCCCGCTAATGCACCAACTTAACTTTGCAAATTTCCCGAAGTGCACTTCGAATTCCCCCCCCCCCCCTACGACACACTCCCACATTTTTAAGTCCAAAACAGAAATCAAGGAATATCAGAAAAGGGCGAGATCGTACCACTGACCATTACCACGGTCAGATGTTGTCGTGTATTTTCCAGTTCAAAGTCATCGCGTACGCAAGAAAAGAGAGGGCCACAGGCCCTAGCAGTTGTGCAAATTACTGGCTGAACGGGACAGAATATTTCAGCCTCTCTGGTTTAAACAATTGTAGCAACCACCAAATGAAATTACACAATCTGCTGTGAAAGACCTGCCCATCCCCCACTGACCCACCTTCACGAGAGGAGAAAACAGACGCTATCAGCGCCATATGAAAAAAATAGGAGCAGGTTCTCGGTAGTGATGTGCAATAAAGGTTGAGGCATTGCTGCAGCTGAAAAGAGATAGGATGTTATCTAATTTCCAATGAGGATATATAAAATCATCAACCACCGCAACAAGGGACCACAAATGTCATTGTACCCCTGCCCAAGAAAGTGGATCTCCCTCATGACGAACTCCGGGGGGATCACTTTGTCAATAGCTGCCTAAAGTTACAACAAATTCTGTTTAAACAGGAATTCGACTATTTGTTGATCCAATACTTAAAGCAACCAGGCGGGTTTCCGTCCAGGCCACAGTTGTGCCCAACAGACACACATTCTTCGAACACATCACCAAATTATGGACGGATTCAAAGACCACCAACTTTCAGTTTCTCTTACTGTCACTTTCATCGACTTCAAGGAAGCCTTTGATTACATCAATCGGACCCGCCATGTCCCAATTAGCTCAATATATCATTCCTGACGCAGTGTTCATAACAATCAAAGGCCCTGTACACAACTCGCAGTGTACTTTGCGCCTTTGTGTTCATCTAGTTGTTGATTATCTTTTAACGAAAGCCCCGCTGGAAGCACTCTGGAATTGTAGCACACCCCGCGCCGATCTAGGAGTTACCCGGCCTAACCCCGCACGGGTCCAAACTCAGTTTAGCAGGGACGCCTAACAGCAAAATACCTTTGGCTCAAATCATTTTACTCCCCAAGACAGAGTATCTTGACAATAATTGTGATCATCACCCTACACTCCAAGTTACAACAGTTCAATCGATCACGCGACCGATTTCAGGATGTATTGGTCTATGAGTTGCCTCTAGTGCAAGTGATCTAAAAAGGCGCAAAACACTGGCTTGGATGGCTTTCTGGAAGTTGGAGCAGTTATCATGGTTATGGAGAAACCCGTCTATTCATAAACCATCCAACGTGAGGGCTGTTCAACCAGTGTCACAACTGTTCAACACAACTTGTGTCACAGTCGTCTATATGGATGCGAGTCCTGAGGGACATCACAAAAGATATGGAAAGCAAATTAAATGCATTGCGCCAACCTCTTGCTACTGCATATACTGAACAGCACCAAGCCTCTTATTGAATGTGTAAGAAATCGCACAGATGGAGTTCCTTGCCGGCATGTACTCCGCATGCCAGATGGACGAATCAGCTAAACTTTTGCGCCCACCAGATGGTAAAGATGCGACCAGGTCAGCAACGTACGTCTATTTCTATAATTAATGGCATTCATCGTTTGGGGATAGTGAAATATATAGTTGCAATCAGACCAAATTACAACCTTAACCCAGGACCGCAGCAATCGGAAGAAGCTTGTAGTCGCCAGCTCGGCAGCCGAAAGATGATGATGACGCGCGAGATGGTTGTTTCGTGCATCGTTTTGTAGACAGAGTCCATAATATAAATGTAGGAACGATGAACTCTGCCAGATGCGATGTTTTTTATAAGCATGTGGGGTATTTTACTCCGCACTTTTGCCGTCCTAACAATGGCTGCTGCCGAGTTCGTTGCAAATCTAGAAGGGATCGTCCGACGTGGCCGCCGGTATCTGCTTAGAAGTCTTGGAACAATTAAAATGATTCTTATCGTAGTCAATTAATCACATGTGGCTCCCATACAAGTTCTGTGTTGAATCGCAATGTCTGTTGGCAGCACGATTGGTAGCTTGATTTTCTATCCCGATGTTAACAGTCAAGAAAATTAATTAAAACCGTATTTTTTAAATTTAAAGATGTGATAATCAATTGCTTAATTATAGCAATTCTGATGAATTCCGTACTCCAAGATATCTATTAATTGATAACTTTATCTATCCTTGAGCTACAATGTTTGTGAGTCCTATATCATGTAAGTCAATCAAATCACTTACATATCATAAGTTAATCAGTAGTAATCGCTACAATGTAAGATATGCCATCCAAAATGGGTGTATTCACTAGGGCGTGGCAATGGACCCTAAAAAAGCGGCGAAAAGTACTGCATCATAGATCATATTTAAATTGGTCACATTGGGTGTTTTGACACTGGACACGGTCACATGAAAATGTGTGAAGTAATTGACAGGGTGAGTGTTTGAGTGTCTTTAGTGGCCCCATACTGGTGTCCCAAAAATGTTACCACTCGGGACAAAAGGCATTTTGTTACAAAGATTTGAAGTAGCATGGAGTCTTGTTTGATATGCAAATAAATAAGTTTTAATTTGTGCCGGTTATCTTTTTCCAATCCGATAACCAGAACCAAAAGATATGCGTCGTCAAAAAGGAGACGGCCAAAAATTGGATTGGTCCGATTTGCATCAATTGGTTGAAGATGGTTTTGTAAAATTGGTTTTGTACATACTAAAATCGATAGTTATTGATTGAATATTGAACCTAAAGACATTCACAATCCCTTTTGAACTTTATTATGGGCAATGAATTGTGCATTGTCCTTTTATAGCAACACTGTCATGTGTTGTTAAAATATAAATCTTCAAGTCACTTTCATAATCGGGCTTATATAGTTCAAGTTTCAAATCTCTCAAATTAAACAGCAAACCAAACGAACCTAACTTCATACCCTTCGGTTTGTCATTTTCCCAAGGAAACTGAAATGTTCTGTTTGACACTGGAACAACAGAAAACACGCAAACAAAAAAACGAAAAACGCGGTTTTAGCAAATACCAATCCTAATTTCAACTCTTATTTTTTTTTTTTTTTAATTCATCGAAAATATTTGTATTCGAATAATATAAAAGGCAAAACTATCCCCACTGTCAAAAGAACAAAACATACGAGCTGCGTGTACTGCGTATACAGTATAGCCTAAAAAAACAGTTCGGCACACAAATTACATTGCGTGTATTCTTACTAAACCCCGCCCCTGAATAACAATTGTTAGCGCAACTGGAAATTGTGCATATTTTTTACATCCGATGATCCAAAATGTTTTCAATAAGGTGAACCTGGAGAAGGTGATTGTAGCATGCGTTCATTTCAGTATGCTTGAATATTTCTGGACTTGTTCATCAAGAGGCAAGCACAACCAGCACAGAAGGATTTTCATAACGTCTATTAGAGAGAAGAAATTATATTGGATAAAAATCATGCATTGAATTTGTATTGCAACGGTGGCGTTGTTAATGAGTTCAGCGTTGGGCTGGAACGTTTACACGCTCGACGTTGGATTGATTCATTTTAATGGGCGGGTGTGGTTGATTTTATCGTTTGGAACATACTCTGCATTGGATTTCATTTCGTATTCAGATTCTTTTTTTTTTGTAAATTGCTGCTGTACCCGTTAATAATTATGGTACTTCTGCATAGTTTCTCAGCGCCAGTGAGTCTATACTCTTGTTTTAGCAGATGTCTCACTTGTACATTTCACCCCTACAAAACGGTAACAGTGTTCAGAGCAAACATGTGTAACAAATTTTAAATAGCTGTAATGAGAACTATCACATTACACCTTCATCAATTAATACATTTCTCATTCTTAAGTACATTTCAAATATATTAAGCCCCCTAATCATGGCACGTTAACATGTGTTACCATAAGAATGATATTGGATTCACAAAATTCTGTATGCACTATGCACTCATGCTTGGTGATTGGTTCTTGCTGTTGTCAGGGAAACGTGATGTCCTGCATACTCAGAGGCAACTACATGAAGTTGGGTCACTGTTTATCTTCAGTTCCTGTCAAGGTGCTACCGAGGTGGTCTGTATAACCATTGAATGCTTGCATCTATTACAAAAAGTACTCCGTGCAAATTGATAATATAGGCCTAATTTTAGCATTTTGCATACAATGCAATGGAAATGAAGATTTAAAAAAACACGAAGATTTTAGAATATTTACTTTGATGATGGTTGCCACCGGGAAATGACTATACTCATTAAAATGTCTTTGTGCATGTTGGACTATTTATTAATATTCTGAAAATTTAGTGTTATCCGACAAATGTCTTTTTCTCCCCAACAGTTTTTCCTCGTGGAAATCTTGGAACGCAGCAACCGAAGACCAAAATAACAAATAAACCCATGTCTTCTTTTAAAACCCATAGTAGTAGGGTTTTACACTCCGGTCTCTGCTTTGGACTTGGTCAAATAATTGTGTGGAATACACCTGCTTGTAATAACCTGGCTGGATATTCTGCGATGAATATTCTATTCACATTTGACAGCTTTTTAGTTATAAACACGTTTGCAATGTAAATATGAAATAGGACTTTGGCCCCAATTCTATCTTGTGCACATCTGGCATTGAATATTTAGTTTGTAATTCTCATGACTATATGCCAGCTTTTTAAGCCTATTATAAGTTATTATTAACACAATATTCTAATCATTTTACAAGACGCTCAATTGCTAGTAAAACTGATGGCAAAGTTTAACATGGAAAGTTGTACTTGATAGGTCATCCGATCAGATCAGGGAAACACTAAGAGATCGAAGAAGAAGTATCAAAGTGTCAGTTTAAAATTTCACATTAAATTCGGGACGCTTTAAATTATATCCCAGCAAAAGAATGTGTTGTTCATTGGAATTGAAATGCAAATAAGCAGGTTTTCCTTAATACCATAAACATTTATTAAAAATTATGGCATAAAGTGTACTTTTAATTTTGTGATTCTGTGGCAAGTTAAAAATTGCATCATATAAGGTTTACATATGCCTCGCCCTACAGACATGTTTTGTTATTGAGAAGCCTACCTCCAATTGATTCATAATTCTCATTTGATTTCCAAACAAAAAACAAAAGTATTAAAGCTTGCTATTTTTGTAAATTTACATCACTCCTTCAAGTTAGTTACCAATAAAGTATGACATGGAAAGAACAATTTAATTATGGCAATAATTAAAAGATGCCTTGTGGATTTTACCACATCCTTTCCTTCGTTACAGTTTGAGTCATGGCCTTCAAAAATTTATATGCACATTTCCGGTTTATTGTCATGTATGACCAAATGTTTTTATAGATTCTCCATCGGCAGTTGTGTTGTAATTTCTCTGTCTGCTACTTGAAGTTTGATTTAATAACCCATCCCTCCACCTAAAAATGGATACAACCCCTAGATATTTGTTTGTAGAATTATGACCCTGGTGTTTTAGTACAACACACCTTCCTTAAATGAAATTAAATGAAATAAACCAACAATTATGTTAAAGGCACTTTGGCAACTTTGCCAAATCGGAATTTAAAAAAAGATTTAAAAATCTGATTTTTTTTGCATGTCTGCAACAAGTATAGGCTATCCGAGACATACCCGGCAAGTTATAAGGCTGCGGGCAACCTAATGAAAACAAAATCGGATATTTTGTCACTTGTGTCCGTACGAACACTCTGATAATAGCTTAATTGAATGAGTTCAAATATCAAGACTTTATTCTTCACTTCTAGATTACTCTGCAAATTTCGATAAGCCTTTAAAGGTCAGGTATCTGGACCATCAATATATGAAATGAAGTTCCGGGTCAATGCTGAGATTGTCTTTTTATAAAGACTATTCTGTTTAGTTTTTCGTGGCATTGGCAAAAATCAATGCACTTGTACAGTTTGAACCAGACTCATAATGGCACTCGCCCTAGCTGCGGGCTTGTGCCATTATTCGTGTTAAACTCCTGCATTGATTTTTTGGCCCAGCTAGCTAAAAATATCAGACAATTAACCTCTATTATTAAGCTTAGTATCGCTAAAATATCTTAAATAGGCTTTAAATATCTTTGAGACCGCATGAAATAGTGGACTATTCTGCAAGACTCGCATGAAAGTGTTCTTCCCTAAGGATTTTTTTTCACATTTTGGGAGATAGTTTGGTATTTTTCTGTACCAAACTGCTATGATATTTGAGTAAGATCCCGCTTTCTCGAACAAGACTTACTCGACGCTGTAAACATCGGCTTCTTTAGCAATCCGTAATTGGTCCCCATGCTGTGCCTGTGCAGTGTGTACCATGACCATGACAATCATTGCCGTCGCCCTGTATAATTTTCATTATCAAACGCGTGGTGAATCAGTTTATGTATCAAATAAAATCGCTTATGCATCCTCTGGCTTATTTACCTCCAAGCTTGTGTGACGAGGGGGCACGATTTGTGAATGTACCGCAATGTATTGTACCAACCAACTTTCTGTCCAACGCAAAGATATTAATAGTGTAGGAGTACAGTATTGACCACTGTAAGCATTATTGTAACCAATTGTCATGACGCTCTATCATGCTCAACGCAATCAACATTAACATTTTTACAGCTTTAGACAAATGGGGTAACAACCGAAGCCCGTTATGTAACCTGCCAAACCTCTCGGTCGGGGGGGGGGGAGGGGGGGTGACGTGCCTCCCCCTTTCCCCCCCCCTGCGACGCCACGGTCCGTTTGAACTCGTGGTGTAGGTAATATCATGTTTGCGCATGCCGCGCACACAGGACCCAGTTTGTTCCGCGAGTGTTTCCAATCTTTCGATGCTTTCTTTCGCTCCGATCTTTCTTTCTCAATTGACTTATGGTCTTCATTGGCCTAACGCCATTAAAACTTAAATGCGGTTATGTGCTTTATATGGATTGCTAATAACCTCTTGTGAATTACTGCGAAATAATTACAAATTAAGAATTGATGACAGCGCGAACGTTTCATTGTTAATCGCAAAAGAACTTTGCTGTTGATGGGACTCCGAACCCCCAACCCCCGTTTATATCTCGGGTGCGTTAATCCATTTGTCGTCCACCACGGCATGTGATGGGTTTTGTTCGAGTTTTTACACTTTAGCGTTCAGAAGCGCAATTCAGTCCATAATCACTAGGTGATCAACATACAAATTTGATACGAAACACTTATTATAAACAAGTGTGAGAAATTGGAGTTGCTAATAATAGTATTATAATATATCTATATATAATATATATATATATATATCATAACTATATTATATAATATATATATATATTATATATATATATCTATATATATATATATAAAACCCTGCAATCGCCGTCTTTGTGGAACCTGCAGTAATCCGGGGCCGGGGATTCCCCCAATCAACGGACCAAAAGGGACCATCCATATCAACCGCGATTTTCATGCACGTCCCGCAACATCATTTTACCCATCGTCTGCAAGAAATGTCGCATGGTATATATTGGGGAGAGAAGAACCTCCTTTCAATCAGATTTTCAGCTCATGTTAGATCTATCAAGAAGAAGCAAAATATTCCGGTTGGCAACCACTTCAATTCAGAACAGCATACCCTGGATGACCTATCACCGGTGGTAGTCCCCTGAGGCAACACCGCCATCAACGGCACAATTGCGAACAGCTGGTCAGCAACCCGTTGGGAACACTTGCCCCTAGAGGCATGAGTATCATGTTCAATGCTTATAAATTACCTTTTTCGTTTGTGTTTATGGTTATTCTTGACACATTTGCGCGTTTTGCGCTTCGCCGCCCGCTTCCCGCGCCGCATTTCACGCGCGATTGCGCGCATTTTTGGATCACACGCTCCATTGTTTTCCGCTTTCTTTCACGCCTTAAGCATAAACCCACTCTCACTCTGACTGTTAACCTGATGAATTGGCAGTGGCCTCGAAATATTGTTGTATTATTTAACTAAGTATGCCTGTTCCCAAAACTTTTAAGGTGAATTACTCTATCTAAACGTTGCATGCACGCAACTACCTCAACTACCTCGACTATATATATATATATATATATATAGAATACGTATATATCTCATATACGTAAGCAAATGGTGATTGAAACGGAATCCTGATGTTATTCGTGGCATCTGATGGTGATTCACGCTGTCACAAGAGGTTGTTGTTTCGAGTTCCCAGTCACACAGTTCCTTTTACGTATAGCATGCACGCCTGCTTTGTTATCAATTTCTTTCGCCTATATAGTATATAATATATTATATATATATAGATATATATATAGTAGATATATATATATAATTGCTTATGATAACTACACCTTCGTAGTCAAAAAGGAAACGCTCGACCACTGTAGTCATTATGTATGGCGAATGCGGTGTCAATTATGTACACATTGGCTCCATGAGCCAGTACCTGGAGTAATTAAAAATAATGAGGAATGCAGAAAAACAATGGTGAATTGTAGTATAAATGTGGGAAAAGCGTTCCGAGTTTCTCCTCATTATTCGAGACCTACTCATTTGAAACGATCATATATAGCTGCATTATGGTGGTTTATGAAGGGAAATACAAGTGTGGGATTGTAGTTACTGTCAAGAGGTGACGTCTTTGATCAGATCGATCCAATCCCCAGTAAGCTACTTGATCAAGCCGTGCAATGGTATCCTCCTCTACGTATTCCACTAGCTCAGCCCTGAGGCTACTATGGGCAAAGCAATGCAAAAATCGTATAGCATATTGCAAATTTAACAATACTAATACGTATTAAATTTTTTTTTACCATTTTATTGACTCAATGTTATGGCATAGTGCAAAATCAACAACAATAAGAGTAAACTTACTGGTTTTTTTACAATCGCGTGCATGACTGTCCGTCGGTTGTTCAAACTTGACTTTAATCAACAAATTTCATTATCGCTTTGTGGTCAAAATATAATGATTTCTCCCATTTACCTAATAACAATTATGATAAACATAGTTTTTGACTAATGCGTCCATCACAGATTTATTTAATTTATTTTATTTACTTATGTTCCTAACATGTCGCCCACTGTTCTTCCTTCCTGTCTTTCCTTTCTCATCACGCGTGCTTCTTTTTCCTGCCTTCGCTGTCCCTCGACATTGAGATTTCTGTCAGCCCTGTCTATGCCCCAGGGGGAGGGGCACTCCAACCTCTAAATTTATATGGTGTTAATGCCCGGTGCCTTCCAACCAAGGGACATTCGGTGACGGGAACTCAAAAAATAGAATCTTTGGGTGAGGGAGAGAGCCAAAAGCCCCCAAATAAGTTTTTCGGGTAACAATTAGCAACATTAAAAATGGGGTCTTTGGACGAAATATTTGCTAATTTCTAAAAGGTAGATGTCTGAGTGAAAATGTTTCAAAATTACCCCGCAAATTTGCGGAGTCTTGGATGACAGTGGTAAAAATGTAAAAAAGGATGGTCTTTGAGGAGATTTCAAAAAAAATATGCGGTCTTTTGGTGACAACGATGCTTAAAATGGGGGTCTTAACAGCCTTACATACGCGTCACCTCCACAATGGGAGTGCCCCCGGTCTATCACTCCTGTCGCTCTATTTTCATCCGTTGTCTGCCTGTGTATATGATGTCTGTCTTGTATGTTTGCCAATCCATCTTCTTCAATTTCGCGCGCTCTCAGCTCAGTCTGTCCCTGTCAGTTTACCCCCCTTCGTCTCTTTATCTAATCTACCCGGCTGTCTCTCTCTCTCTCTCTCTCTCTCTCTATCTATCTCTCCCTCTCTCTCCCTCTCTCTCCCTCTCTCTCTCTCGCTCTTTCTCTTGCTGTGCTTCTCTATCTTTCTCTCTGCCTGTCTTCCTCTCTTTCCACAGCTTATCTCTGCAGCCTGTATATATATATATATATATATATCCATAAAAATATACAAAATAACGACTTTATTTTACCCATTGGATGAATCTATCGGACAGGCGCACCGCTACTCCATGGACGACACTCTGGTACTTACGAAGCACACGCCCTTCAGAATTTGTTTCAAAATATGCCACGAATCCGTCCAAATCAATTTCAGGCTGCCAAAATAGTGAAAAGCAAAATTATGAAAAATAAAAACAGGGATACTCACAAAAATTGTGGAAAAGGGAAGATGATGAATGGTAATGTATATCAAACTCGTCAGGCTTCTATACCCGAAATAGGCCACTCATCATTTTAGTATGCGTTTAGTCAGGCACGACATGACAGTACCTTGATTTTAACGATGAATTGACCAGGGATTCGCTCGGTAGACTTATAGTAAGGAGAAAGCCAGCCATATGCCATTGACAATGACGAACACAGCACTAGGACAACAAGGAGCTTCATGGCGACGAGTGATGTAGGCCCAACTATAAGTAATCAGAAAAATATCGTGATTTTACAATTGATGCTTAATTTCCGACCGGTTTCACAGGTCCGGGACTTGACCTTTGACCTACCTCTGTATAGAAACCTATTTAACATGTCTGTCCTTTGTGTTTGGATGTTTAAATACTAGACGTTATCTAGACACATGCTTAGTTTTTAAGTGCTATAAAGGTTAAGCTATCTCTACACCAAGTTTTCCAAAATGTCTAAACATTTATTTTTACATGCAGAGCCTCACACTCATTGTAAGTTCAATTACCCAGGAAGTCCCCTGCAAACGGATGGGTGGTGAGGCATGAAATAAAATAAACAAGACAACTAAGAGGGAATGGAAAGAGTCCTATGTGACGAGAGAAAATAGCATGCCAAGAAATTGGAATTGACAGAAATGGAGATGTTTAGAAAAGACAATGTGAGAAATGATGAGATCCGTGAGAAGTTTCAAGTAGAGAGGAGATTAGCAGGTAGGCGCGTCTTAGATGATTTGGTCTTGTGAAGAGAAAAAATAAGAATTATGTTGGAAGAGAGCAACTGCAGATGATCGGTACCACCTGGAAAACGAAGGAGAATAAGACCAAAACAGAGATGGATGGACTGTGTGAATAATGACTTGAAGGTCATAGGAAGCTACGGGCACTCTCAATTTGCATAGGGGGTCCACATGAACGTTTAATCTGATGATATTTTAAATATTTGCAAACTGTTGCCTGAGGAAAGAGGACTCCCAAAAAGTCTAGTTTTGGTTATGTTAATATTACTTACCGAGATAAAGGTCAAGAAGGTCCAAATTGCAGATTGGATGTGGCTACCTGACCTATTTTGTCGCATTGACACATTAAAGGTGAAAATTAAAAACCTACTTACATAGATTGGTCAACACCCTAGGGGAAACACAGACACTCAACACACAACTATACAAATTAAAACCGCCGTTTCGAAAAGATAAAACCTTCCTTCAACAGGGTAAAAAAACCAAGGGTCCTACATGTAAGCCCGCTGCAGCCCAGCACCAGGCAAGAAGCTAAATGAAGAACAGCTGCAATTATTCAGGAGGAATTGTGGGCACAGGTTGGAAATGGGATTACAGACCTTTTTCCTATTGATCGTTTTTGTCATGATGACCCTAAGCTAATAGTTCTGGATGGTGTGCAAATTTCGTGCAGTGCCATTTTCTAGAAGTCCAATATTGCCGCTCCTCACTTTAATTCATTCAAATGGCCTATAATTTATGCATCTAGATCCAGGTTGTACAGCATGAGAATCTTTTTGACCGGTTATTTGACGGGTGAGTTGATCACCCAGCATATTAACACAATCAAACCAAGATGGCCACCCGAAAACCCAGTCGACGCGCGGCCCTGCAATCATTCAAGTGACCATAATTCCTCAATTATTTTGTGATAGAGGCATAATTCTAGGCTCTATATCCATTAGGAACTCATATCTGACATTTTCAAGTGTGTTAGCAAGCTTACCAATCAGGATGACAGCCAATATGGCCGCCTTTTAATAAGATCTCTCGTAAACCTAAAATTGTCATATATCTATAAGATACTGGCCGCCATTTTGAATTTTAAGTGTAATGGCCAAACAATTACCCTCATACGAGTTATTAATGCTCAAAGGCATCAATGCTCTACTTTTAATTTAACATTTATCCATCATGTTTTGGGTGTTTTTTAAACAATACATCAGATGTATCGTAATTATAGGTTTAAAGAAAGGTAAAAAGGCAGCCCCATTGGCCCCCATCTTAACATTTTTGGCATTTGAAGAAACAGACATTCCAGATAGGAATGTCAAATGGTCAATACTTATCCCATACCGTAATTTACACCTTTATAACACTAATTAGTTGATGTACTACTATAATACACATATAAATTAGTTTACTATTTTTTAAAGGCGGCTGTATTGGCTGCCCATTTTGAATTTTGAAATGTCCTTCCAGAGAATACCAAATAAGGGTTTCTAGTGATCAAATACATGTATCTCAGTGTAACATCCAGCATGCATATCGACACTGGAATCAAGCCTCTAAACGGCAGAAATTGTGCCAACACTTGAGTGTCCGGATGCGTGGAAAGCATTCTAAGAGGTGTTAAAGTAACACTTGCCTAGTGTGATTAATTGTAACCATTTGAACACTGCAGAACATATTTTTTAGGTGTTAAGATATTATTCAAGTAGCGTAAAAGTATAATGGGGGTGTTAAGATCATTTTAATGATTCCGATGCATATTTGACTGTTGAGCAGCCATGTTGGATTTTTTGTGGCAATGTATGATAAAATTTACATTACCAACACTTTCTCTTGCTTAAAACACCAGAGTACCCTGAGAAAATGATTTGTCTCTATCGGAATACTTAAGGGATTTTTATGATTTTTGACATGGTAGCCGCCATATTGTTTTCAAAATGGCTCTTTAACAAATTTTGCACACCCTCCAAAAATTATTTGCTTTAGTCCCCTAATAAACAAAAATCTATCAATAGAACAGTCTGTACTCCATTTCCATCCTTCAGCGTGTGCCTAACTTCCACTGACTAATATGCCCGAGATGTGTGTGGGGGAGCAAATATGAGGTTCTATATAATATAAGAGATGCAAAACTTCCGTCATCTTTAGAAATTCATCGTCTCCGCATGTTTTGCCGACCACCAAGAAACATGATAAACCAACAATGAAAGCAATGCTGGTCCTCCGCTTCTTCCACAATCTGTGGGTGCCAGGCCTTTTGCATATACACTATTTCGTAGTGATACAAAATTGATGGTAATGTGTTAGAGGTGGCCAGGTGTAATAATCGTTGCAGCACTGATCATTGTGCTCAGGTACTCTTTTTTTCTCATAATGCCATGCGCGCTGGTGAAAAGATGTATTCATTGAGGCGGTTTATTGAAATCAAGACGACTGAACGTGTTCTTTCATTCGTTGTGTGGCATGGGTAGCCAAAATTTAACCACCATAGCACCCAACAGCCACTGATAGTTTGCCGGATGTTTGTATCGAATTGCTTATGTGTGTATATACTTCTCGTCTTCGGTCTCGGGCTGCCGCATGACCCATACGAACGTCAAGTTGCAATTTCCTGTCGAATGCCTGAGGCGTGGTCCTTATCCGTCATATACTTGATAAACAATAGTATCAGATCATTAGCATTAACATTAATAATTAACGTAATTTATCAAAATTTTGAGGCAGTTTTTAAATAAATTAAAAACACTTCGACCACTCCAACATGTCCACATTTATAAATAAGTGTCAAAAAGAGACCTTGACGCATTCATTGTTGATTATTTTTGTTTTTGAAAATGATCTGGAATTGCGAGAAAGATCGACTCTCTCATACACTTAGAGTGGCAATCTTTCTCGCACGTCCCTGCCAAATTTCAAAACAAACCCATGTAGTGAATGAAACGCTCAATGAAATTGAAAGAAAGATACCTTTTCGCACTGCCCTTCTTCCTTTGCAAGACAAACCCTCAGTGACGATTTGCATATAAAATGCATATGAATTTTCTTCTAACCCAATTCCAACGCCCCCTGTATTAGATGTTAAAGACCTACGCAGACATGCATGTAAAAACATTAACTGGTTTCTGCATTGAAACGATTTTTATTTTGTGAATTTTGGGTTTCTTGAAGTATACTTAATTCTTATGGGCCTACTTTTATATAGGCAACATGATATAGTCCCTTTCTCTACTACCGTCCGTGCAGTGGCATGTCTATAACATGGAGTAGCTTTTACTCAACGCGTCCAAGGTATGCACCTTTGTGCTCGAGTGTAAAAATGCTCTCGCTTTAAGCCAGCGTGTGCGGTTTACTGGTGCGCCCAACAAATCTCGCGCTGACGTCACTCTACGGTTAGGCAGCTAAACTTCTGAACGGCTTTTCGCACTTGACAATTAATAACATAAGTGAATGTTATATTTAAGATCAATATGTTAAAGTCAAACTATCGCCCTTTGAGAGTACAAAACAAAAGCTTGTTCTCGTTAATTCAGGCAATGTACGCATTTCAGGACTGACACCATCGATGGTAGATACTAATTTTGCGTAGAGGGTCTATATACGATGCGAACATGTTGACTTGATATGAGCAGTAAGTCGATATCAAGTTATTGACGGTATTTCTAGTTGCTACCAGAAGTTGTGACTTGTGGGGACCCGCGTGGCATTATCTGATGACACCGTGCATTATCTGATACCCGGGCATTATCTGATGACCCGTGCATTATCTGATGACCCGTGCATTATCTGACAGAGCCCAGTGCAATCGTGAAAAAATAATGCACTGCTGAAAAAATAGATTAATCTAACACGAGAATATATGATAAGGATAAGACCTAGCCTAGTTCTTCGATCTGATAATCGGCACGCGATCGTATGGGTCAGTGCAGGGCAGCCCGAGACCTAAGGGTCGATGGCCTGCCTGCACTGACCATACGGTCGCGTGCGATTATCCATCGAATGCCCTAGGCTCGGTTCCTTCTCCTATCATACAAGCACCCAAACATAATTATTCCGTGCAATATATTCAAAATGTCAGCGCCCAGCACGGACGACTGGTTTTGATTGGGCTTCACCCCCTTGGTTGGGAGAAGAAATCAACAAACAAAAAACTTAATAATAAGAGAAGGAAAACCACACTAACAAAAAGGAAATCAATTAGAGAAATCTGAAATCAATGGGTATGAATAAGAGGTCAGACAGCCAAATATGCTAGAAGGCCCAGACAGTAGTAGGCCACTCTAATAAAAATATAAAAACAAGAATTAAATACAAACACAGAATGAAAGAATTTGAAAATATCCAAAAATCTAAAACCCTGAACAATTGACGGACCACTGTTGAAAAATTCACAACGCCTACTGCATGGCCCACAAAACATAGGTGGCGTCCATGGGTATTAAGGTCTCCACACGTTAACTCCCGCTCCCAGGTCATACAGCAGTGTGCCAAGCAAAGCCAAGGTGATCCAATTTCTGAAAACAAACGTATATAAAAGCTAAAGGGGAGAGAGGAATATCAGGAGTAGCCTACTCAATGACCACCCTTAAGATTAGCGCAAGGACCCCTAGTAGCCAAAAGTTGCCAACTTTTCAATCCACTGCCTCATAGCCTGCCTCTGGTAAAGATTTTTGCTGCCCGGTCTATCAATGGCTAAATGGTGATATCTTCAAGCATGTTGATGGCTTGATTATAATGGCGGGCAACAGGTTTATGTCTTTGATGTTAATCACATCAGCAATCAATCTGGGTCAATTCAACATACTTGCGGGACTGAGTTTAGGACCAGCCATGTTTACTTATGGAAAAGTTTATTATCAGACAGTCGTTGAACTGCCGTCCACCAATATTGGTGTACTATCACATTGTAAGCAATGTTGGATGCAGTAATGTGGGCGTGACTAAAACGCCCTTAAAACCCGCTTTCTGGAACTTGTGGGTGTCAAAGCTTAGAATGTTAGTGGACAGGACGTGATGTTTGTACCCAGGTCCCTGCGCCCCCTCTACACCAAGAGGAAACTGCTAGAAGTAAAAGAAGATATAAATTTCACACAGAATCTTGTACCTTTGAACTGCTTTTGGATATACATAACTGTAATAACATTGTGGATGATGATGATGATGATGATATGAGATATGATGATGATGATGATAGGTGATGAGGTGATGATTGATGATGATGATATTTTATGATGAGGAATGATGATCTATGGTGTGGTGGGTGGTGGTGGTGGTGATGATAATGATGAGATAAGAATGATGATGATGAGTATTTTTTTGGCAGCAAAAATACAAAGTTTAAAGGTAGAATACTCAGCATCTAAATACCTAAGTTATATTACAACATACTGTTAGTACGGTCAATACTCTATCGAGAACTCCAACCTTAACAGGTGTCAGGTGCCAGAAGTGTGCCTGACACTGCAATCCCAAAATAGATGCTGTATGAAACTAAGATTTTATGACAATCGTTGCAATTCCGGATATTTTTGTGTCTTTGGTTCATAAAACAATTTAACAAACGTTGATTGACCAAACGTTAAATATTTTTGATAGAGCGTTGAGCAGCATTGTGGATATAGCCCTTGCCATAAGTCTTCAAAAATATGCAAAAATTCTTTCAACAGCACAGCCGTTGCCGTTGAAAACGGGTTGGAATTTTGGTTTAAAAGAATAATTATGTTGATGTTACCATAAATCTACCTACAAAAGTAAGCAAAATTATATATTCCTTGTGATGTAATCCAATACAGAGTGAACAAACAATTTGTGCAGAAAACACACAAAATTTTGACCACGACCTGTTTTATGTCAATCGTGAGACCGTTGGTGTTTTTCATGATCGCTCATTTTGACTATTGCTGTTGCTGTGAAAAATGAAGGACTTTGGTGTCTAAATGAGGTAGATATGGAAAGATTTCGCGCGCTGATCATTTTACAACCCCCTTCCATGGATTTACGCATAAGTCTGGGGTTTCAGTTTTATTCTTTTGGGTCTAAACTGGTGAGAAAATCTGCTGTATCTTTGCTTCACAGGAGAATCAGATTCAGTGAATTCGATGACAAATCAGTGTATGAAAGTAATATTAATTAAAATCAGATTATTAATTTTTAACATTGTAAATATGCAAGAAGCCAATTATTAACCCTGTCCATATATGCAAACAGATCCCTTTTTCAATAACATTATTCTCTTAATTTTAGCTTCAATTAGCTCAAGATCATTGTCATAACCTGAAAACTTTGAAGACCAATTCTTCAAATTCAAGATGTATAAATCGACATTGAAGGAAGACTTTATTGAAGAACTGAACTATGAAAACAGACATCATTATAATTTCCTTTGCTCAAGCTCATAAGCCCATTTCATACATCACGTTTAATAATTTTTGACTGAACTTGAATGACTTTATAGACTAGGTAAGAATGAATATCAATTGTCTTTAGAATAGCGTTATTTTTGTGCAATATGCAAAACTTATCCAAATACCTTTTATCGTATGAAATTTAGTTTAAAACATGTCATTGATCACTAAAGTTTCCACCTGATCAAGTTGATTCTGTTTAATACATTCAAAGAATCTTTAATCATTCCTTGTTAAACATGCTTTGATCGTGACTTGTTTTTCTTGATCCTTTCTTCTTTGTGCAATATTTTATGCAAAGCAATTGTAGAACACTCTCAGGGTTCATATTATTGTTTTGGAAAAAAAGAAGAATATTTTGTTGTTACTTTAAAGACTGCCAGTGCCATAATTAAACCACTTTTAGGAAGAATACATTGACAATACGGTAAGGCTCTATTCATTTACACAAATGTGATTTACTGTGTAAACTCCAAAGGAATGCGAGAAAAATGGGTCATCCCCGAAATCTCTCATATCCTACCTCATTTCTTTCAAACCAAATTCCTTCCTTCATTTTTTCAGCATAGAAAGTCGAAAATACAAATGATTAAAACATCAACTGCCTCACCATTGAGTAAACAGGTCCGGGGCAACATGTGTGTTTTCCATTCCCTTTTTAATCACTCTGTAAAATAGTTTACATGCAACACTGGTCTAGGGGGAGAAGCAATATTGTTTATGGAACTTATTGCGATTGACAGTTTAAACAAAATACTAAATGCTGCAGAGTATGTATTTAATTATTTTGGTTTAAACTACATTTTATATTGTGCGTGTTGCTTTTATCGGTTCATGACCTTTTCATAACTTACCTTAAAGTCCCAGGAACATGAGATGATAAACCTACTCCAAATTTTTACGGGACATTCCATTCCATAAACAAGGGCCAGAAAAAAGAATACACTACCATT
>JAMKCH010012074.1:0-94029 GCA_023653785.1 Ophioderma brevispina | reverse complement strand
GAACGCAAACAAAATATAGCACGAGCATCAAAGGGGCTAATATGAGAATATGTAAATACAACAAAAAGAACAAAGGAAAGGCTTGACAAGAATGCATGTGATTTCATAATCTTCTTTATATAAGTTAATTGGTCTTCATTATACTGAATCGCTTAGCTACCCTGCTACATGCTTTGAGTATACCGAACGAACTTTTATTTTAATTCCGCAATTCCCTCACAGAAAATAGGCCTGCGGGTTCAGGCTCATATGACCTTTCACAAGGCTCTGTGCGACATGTTTTGATGGTTTCTAGGCATTTGACTGCTAGTTCCAATCTTGATGAAGAAATCTGCATCTTGGGAATTTTTGAAAAAGGTAAGGGTGCTAATTAACAGGGGAAAATGCTTCAATGTTTCATACGGGGTTAAAGTTTAAATGTAGATATTTTCCATTTTTTAATTTACTGACCACATATTTGGGTCAATTTTGACCTTTCTTGCCTTTTCTTTTCTGGGTCATTTTTTTACCTTAGATTCAGACATTCACATTCTTCTTGAATCTACTGCTATAGAGTGGGGAAAAAATGAAATACTACTGCATTTTACTAATAAAGTTGGAATAAATACATCACCATTCTAGGATTTTTCCTTTGCCTTTTTTACCCTTTCTGGGGTCAGATTGACCTATTTCCCCATTCCAATTCTGCGTGCATCTTCTGCTATTGAGGGGGGGAAATGAAATACAGTTTAAGTGTGGAATAAATACATCACCATGCTATGAATTCCCTCATTTGATCAATTTTAACCCCCCCCCCCCCCTTTGGCCCTTCTTGGTGAATTTTGAGACGGCTAGAAGCAGGGCAAAATTAAAGTACTATTACATTTATATAAATTGGAATAAATACATCACCATTCTATGATTTTTACTTTCGATATTCCTTTTTTTACCCTTTCTGGGGTCAGATTTTGACCTATGATTCCACATTCCATTCTTCTTTAATCTTCTGCTATAGAGTAGGGAAAATAATATTCTAGTTTAAGTTGGACTAAATACATCACCATTCTAGAATTACCTCATTTGGCTCAATTTTAACCCCCCCCCCGCCCCCCCCCCACCCCCTTGCGCCCTTTTCTGGGGTGAATTTTGACACCCAGATTCAAACATTCAATTCTTCTTGAATCCACGGCTATAGTACATGGAAAATTTAAAATCCTATTCATTTTAATAATGACGTTGGAATAATACAGACAACATCACCATTCTACGATTTTTTACCATTTTTGGTCATTTTTGATCCCCACATATTGGTAGCAATGAAATTTTTTTCACTCTTCCACCTACCCCTGTACCCAAACGGTCCCAGGCTGACGTACCGGTTTAAAATGATGCTTTTTTGCTTCTTATTTCTTTAGATATGTCTAAGCTTCATATACAGATATATTGATGGTATCGTCAAGTAAAGGGGTTCAGAAAAAAATGTTACACTTTTGGATAATGTTTTAAATATAAAGGATCATTGTTTCAGTGAATCGTAAAGAACTGGTCTTCGGCACTTTACCCCATATGATAAAAAGGCTGGGTCAAAAGTTACGATAGATTAAAGCAAATATAGCACCTTTTCAAATCTTTTTGATTTTTGCATAGCAGTATTGGTAAGCTATGCCTGCTGAACGGTAATGCTTAAAATGGCATATTTATCATATAAGAAGTGATTTTGTAATCAACATTGAGGATCCCCGAATGTAATTTAACAACGGTGTTGGGAATGCCAAATATCTGTCCGTCCATTATAAAAAAACGACAGTAATGCTCCGATTTTTATGAATATCACAAAATTATCCTTTCACCAAACCAATTCATATAACGAACAATGAATGATGCTTAGAATGTCACCTCAATTTCTTTTCCCCAATATCAGTGACCAATGGATACACATAGACCGCAGCAGAAAATGGAGCTGAAGTTTTTCAAAAATCGGCCGACGGCCGGTGTGAAAGTAATCATAGTCCGGCAGGTATCATAGTCCGGGCTCCATAGACGACAACGGAATAAAGCGTGAAACTAATGTTGCGTGAAGGGTCAACTGAATCGATTGCCCTATTGTTCAACATTGTTCCCGGACTGTGAACCGGAGGACCATATCTCCTGCCACACCGGGTATGTGGAGAAGAAAAACACTTCAGATTGCTTTTTATCTGGGAGTGCAGGGCCATTGTTATATGGCCACGCAGTTGAAGATATTTAAGATATTATCACCTCCCCGATTCAGATTGAGTAATTTGTTTATAACGTAAGCACAAAATACATGTCCTCGTTCCCAAATAAATCAATATTGAGCTTCTATTATAGTGTGTGTGTGTGTTCACCGTATGTTTCATCATTTATTCGAAAAGGAAGAAAGACGAATAAAAGTCATGAAAGAAAAATTATTATTTTGGAAGCTTTGACCCGGCAACATTGTGTTTATGGAAAGCAAGTACAAAAGAGACGATCAAATCTACAAGTGAACTAAGGTACACATACAATGCTAAGGTTATAGGCCATGGTACATGATACAATGTTGGCCTTTTAATTAAATATTCGTGCTCCAGACATGGGGATTACTTATTTCCTTCACTAAAATTAAAACAATATTATTTTAAACAGGAAAGCTTTGTCCCCACGTGAAAGGGGTGCACAATATTTAGAAAAATGAATAAAATGTCAACTCAATTTATTTCTAGAATATCAGTGACCAATGGATAGACATAACCTCAACATGCTCAAGCGAACAATGGGGCTAATGATACTCAATAATCGGCCCGGAACACACTTCACATTCTTTTACATCTGGTCCATTGTTATTGTGCATGCAGTTGAACAGATTGCGAATGTTATGTCCTTGCTGCATTCGCGAGAGTTCTTTCCTCGTTCGCGATAAAAGAAATCTTGAGATTCTACTGTGTGTTTCATTAACTTTGACCATATGATTAATATTTTGTTTTCGAAAAGAAAATGTAAAGGGACAAAATTCATGAAAGAAAGCCCATGGCAAAGGTTGACCTAATTTGTGCATAACCTAAATCCGCAAGTTATTGTCTTTAAAACCATGAAAAATCCTATTTCTATTCAATTTACCAAGAAAGGCAATGGTATTCAGCGACCTACATTTTTAAAAATCATGAGCGAGGTGAGTATGTTGCCCTTTAAGTTATGAACAGATACTAGAGCTCAATACGGGAAGTCATAACACCTGATGTAGCTTTAAATCTTTTCAACAGTGTGGGAAGGAACAATGGACATGCATACCCTGTTGAGAAAAGATCTGAAGTGTTTTTAGGTTGATTGTTGAATATCATTAGCTCTATTGTTCGCTTGAGTTTACGTGTTCATATTGGTCACTGACATTCTGGAAGTAAATTGAGTTGACATTTTATTCATTTTTCTAAATAATGTGCAGTCTTTTCATTTGGAGATACAGCTTTTCCTGGTTTACATAATATTTTAAAAATTTTAGTGAAGGAAGTAAGTGATCCCCAGCGCTGTATAGCACGAAAAGATCATCAAATCGTGAACGTATCATGGCCTACTAATGCCTCAGATGTCTAAGAAATCGGAGAGGCGGGCTTTGGATCTCGAAATGTCCATTTAAATGAGGAATTTAAAAAAATAACATTAGGAATAAAAGAAGACACATTATTATTTTTCTGACCTTAACTACGCTCGTCTTTGACCAGAGTATCCACATTCCATGTATTAAAGAGAAAACGAGTATACTTAGCAGTTCATTTTAAATTAAGTGAGCACAGAATTGATTTTTCAATAATTATGACAGGACGAAAAATGTATATAAATTCATTATGGACAGTGATATGTCCTCACCTAAAGTTTGCATTTTCGAAGCTAGCTCAGATGATATATTACGAGTTCAAAGAGAATCAGTAGCGGCACATTTACTGCCCAAATTTTTCTCTTGCCCCACTCCCAAGTTTTCCCCAATAAATGAAATCAAGGACCAATTAGCATGTCTAGAATTAGCCTCATGCGTGAAACAGTGTCCTTTTTAAATTTTAAAACAATATTTTAAAAGTTAAAAAGTTTTCAAATGGCAATGGGCATTACAAATAAATCATAAACAATGAGTTTTAAACAGAGTTACTCCGAGCCCAAAACGACACTACCCCCATCATCCATTAACCCCCCCCCCCCTCGAAATAAAAATATTATACTGGTACAGTCTTTGCAGAAAATGTGACCTCTTCTGTTTGCATTAAAACCCATGTTTTAAAGAATATTTATACATACCTATTGCGTAGCTGCAGAGTGCGATTGTATATAACTTCAGCTAAGCGTGAACGTCATCATGTAATCATGTGTAATGTCATAGAGTGTTTATTCATGCGTTATGGTACATTGCGTGGGAATGTGTGCCTCCCCTGCGGAAACCTGATAGCCTGAGAGGTGTTCACCATAAGGGATCCCAGTCAAAGTAGCATTTTGCAATGATTTCCAGCGGCAACTAATTCTAATGCAACCCCATAGTATTCTGTTTCCGGGAATTTGCGCACCATATAAATTAGATGCGTAAAATGTATTATATCATATTATAAGTGGTGAGAAATTGGAGTTGCTAATAACCTCTTGTGTGAATTACTGCCAGAATAATTCCAAAAGTGTAAAAACTCGAACAGACCCATTACTTGCCGTTGTGGCGCAATGGATTAGCGCACCCGAGATCTAAACGGGAGGTTGTGGGTTCGAGTCCCATCCACAGCAAAGTTCTTTTGCGATTAACAATGCTACGTTCGCGCTGTCATCAATTTCTCTCATTTATATATTATATATATCATATAGTTATATATTCATTTATATATATTATATAACATCATAGTAAACAGTATTATTTACAGGTTGACTATCTTTGGAATTAAGAAGTGCTCAATCCCCCATACGGCGAGCGGAAAAAACTCGAACTTCGGATACCCTGTGATCTTAAGTGAGGGTATGCCGGAAACTCAGAGTAACGGTGCCTTTCCAGAGGTTCTATACTTGTACTTTATATATATTAATATATATATATATATTAATCATATATATATAGATTATATATATATCCCTTACTTCCCTGGAGCAAAATGACTACAACTTGACGATCACCGCAAAAAAGGGGAGGCCACCGGTATTTGTGTTGTTAGATCTAGGAGCACTGCCACTTTTTCTGTAAACACAAGGCAAGTGTTCGTCTCGAATTTATTAAAAGTGGCAAAAAATGCTATTTAGGGATTTAAAGGGATATATAGCAACAGCTATACTCGCCATGTTTAAATCTGGAACAGAAACATGTGACTGAGTAGCTAATACCCCAGGCCTGACTGTACCAATATATGGCTGTATAAATAAATACCAATATTACTTTTACATTACATACAAAACGAATTATCATTCTACCTTTTAAAGCATGGTCAAACAAGTACACTGGAGCAACTCTATTTACTGCAACGTTTTTTATTGAGCTTTTTTCATTCAAATGATTTCGTGCTGGTATGAGTGATTGGATTTCTATCATTTTCTCACAAGATGGGAAGAAGAGTGTCCTCTGTCATTTGCATTTGGGATTTTGTTGAAATTATGTGTTTCTATTTCAATAATGTTGGGGGAACTTAGGAATTGTGATACCTGTATTTTGTATTTGACGTAATCATTCAATTATATTCAAAAATCAACATTGAATTTCATTGGGCAACCAAGATGTCGCTCTTTATTTTTCGATTTTTAGCAATAAAAAGAATCAGAACATTTTTATTTAAGAAACAAAACGTTGCCCCATAGCGGACACGCAGGACGCTACGTTCATTTTTTAATGTGGGGTGACATCACTGATCATCTAGGATCGTGGGTGACATCCTTGTAACGTCTTAATCTCCAACGGTTGGCCTCTGGGTTTCCACAATGACTCCTTTATTTAATCATAATTCTTACATTGTGGGAGGCCACGAGGAGGAGGGAAAAGAGGGCAGAGGCAACATTTCTCTGATGTTGGAACTTTTTATGCAAAAAAAAATCAGCAAAAAAGTGGACCTTGCCCCCATTTGAATTTGGGGGGGTTGCGACCCACCTTCCGGCACCCCCTGCGTACGGGCCTGAGCAGGAGTAATATGTTGTGGTATATCGTTTGAAAAAGTCGTTGATGCATCCCTAACCGTATAACTTCCTTCCTGTGAGGTACCTACACGTGAATCAGCTAATGCCAAAAACTAAGTTGCGTTACGTGAGCCAACTACAGTTCCGCAATGAACTTTGTATTAACTCTGTGAAGGAAACTAATAATCAAGCCCCGTTCAACAGAGCATTTATTCAATTTGGATCAATTTGAAAAAATCATGCACATGCAGGGGAAACTATTTGGTTCATTTTACATGGAATGCTGGATACTCTAGTCAAAGACGAGCGAAGTTAAGGTCAGCCACATAAAGACTTGATTATAAAAGTGTATTCTGGCATTGAACGGGGTGATGTGAAAGAGTGTAAAATCTTGTAGAAATGGTAAAAAGTTGTTATTTTTGGACTTTCCAGTGGTAGTTGACTTGAACCAATATTAGAATGGTTAATGGGGCAGTGAAGTGTGAATAGTGCAAGTGGTATTAGGTGCAGTTGTACAAGTAGAGCAAATTAGTGCTATATAGTCGTAATAGTATGGTGGTGGTAAAGTAGCAGCGCAGAAGTAGTAGTAGGGTCGAGTAGTAGCAGCCGCAGAAAAGTAGCAGCCAGTAAGCAACAGTGTAGCAGTAGTAGCAAGTAGTAGCAGTAGTAGCAGTAGTAGCATAGTCGTAGCAGATAGCCGTAGTAGTAGTAGTTAGTAGTCGTAGAGTCGTAGAGTAGTAGTAGTAGGAGAGTAGTAGTAGTAGTAGTAGGAGTAGCAGGAGTATAGTGAGTCGTAGCAGTATCGTAGTAGAAGTAGTAGGTTAGTAGTAGTATAGAGGAGTAGTAGTATAGTAGTAGTAGTAGTTAGTAGTAGTAGTAGTGCAGTAGTAGTCGAGTAGTAGTAGTAGTAGTAGCAGTAGTAGTAGTAGTAGCAGTGTAGTAGTAGTAGTAGGAGTAGTAGTAGTAGTAGTAGTAGTAGAGTTAGTAGTAGTAGTAGTAGTGTAGCCGAGTAGTAGTAGGAGTAGGAAGTAGTCAGTAGTAGTAGCAGTAGTAGAGATAGTAGTAGTAGGAGTAGTAGCAGTAGTAGTAGTAGTAGAAGGTAGTAGTCAGTAGTAGTAGTAGGTTTAGTAGTAGTAGTAGTATAGTGGTAGTAGTAGTCAGTAGTAGTAGTCGTAGTAGCAGTAGTTAGTTAGTAGCAGTAAGTAGGAGTTAAAGTTAGTATCACGTAGTAGTAGTAGTAGTAGTAGTAGTAGTAGTCGTAGTAGTAGTCGTAGTAGAGTAGTAGTAGTAGTAGTAGTCTAGGAGGAGTAGTCAGTAGCCGTAGTAGTAGTAGTAGCAGTAGTAGTAGTAGTAGTAGTAGTAGTAGTAGTAGCAGTAGTAGAGTAGTAGTAGAAGTAGTAGTCAAGTAGTTTAGATGTTTAGTAGTAGTAGTAGTAGTTAGTAGTAGTGTAGTAGTAGTAGTAGTAGTACGTAGAGTGTAGTAGTAGTAGTCTAGTAAGTAGTAGTAGTGCAGTAGTAGTAGTTAGTAGCAGTAGTAGGTCAAGTGTAGTAGTAGTAGTAGTCGCTCCCTCACGTAGTAGTAGTAGCAGTAGTGCAGTAGTAGTAGAAGTGTAGTTATTAGTAGTAGTAGTTAGTAGTAGTAGTAAGTAGTAGTAGTAGTAGTAGGTAGCACAGTCAGCAGCAGCATCATGGCTGCAGTGGCCTAGTAGCAGTAGCATGGAGTATAGGCCTAGTAGCAGTAGTAGCAAAGTAGCAGTAGCAGTAGTAACAGTAGTAGTAGCCATAGTAGTAGTCAGTATATATAGTAGCAGTAGTATCAGCAGTAGTAGCAGCAGTAACAGCAGCATCAGCAAGCACAGCAGTAGTAGTAAGAGCAGTAGTAGTAGTATAGTAGTAGTAGTATTAGTAGTAAGAGTATTACTACTACTACTACTACTAGTAGTAGTATTAGTAGTAGTAGTAGTAGTAGTAGTAGTAGTAGTATTCGTGGTAGTAAGTAGTAATACTACTACTACTAACTAGTAGTCACTTAGAGTAGTAGTAGTAGTAGTAGTCGTAGTAGTAGTAGTAGTAGTAGTATTTAGAAGTATAGTGTAGTAAGTATGTATATGGCCCCATTTTTCTGATTAAACTTTTAAATATTATTTCTCAATTTTATTTGAGAAAAGATTTCTCACGGGAAAAGCACTTTGTTTACTAATAAAGAAGAAAGGGGAATTCCCTAAGTTGTTTATGCAGGAATGCACCAGTTAGATAGATTGCACAATAAGGAAGTGGTAATTCCCCAAATGTAAACTATCTAAACTTAGTAACTTTGTTTATGCTTTAAAAGATCAAAAACATTGCAACGATCTGGAATTCCCCCATAGAAGTATATATATGAATGATTAATATCGGGTGAAGAATTCCGATTGGTCAGCAAGTGTAAGTTATTTTTTATGCATGAAGGAGATGTCATGAATTCATTGTTAGAAAAGGGACTCGATCTGTGGAGTAGTTATCACTGACACTGGAAGGACTCTCTGCCATCATCCACTACTAACAAGTAGCCTTAGAAGATAACTAGTTTTTATACCTGCATTGAGGGAAGACATGTGCAGGATATATAATTCCATGTGGAGCAAGTTGCTTGAATTATTCTACTGTCCGTCTTTGAAGCCGACAGTGCTGGGGGGGGAATCAAAATAGGATTCCAAATTGTGGACAGATAGATATCATGGTGATATCTTGGATGAGATACTGTGGATTATGTCGTCGGGACGGACTTAATTTTAACCTGTCGTCTGAACTCTGGAAAAAGGATTTCAGGACTGAGAAGATTCCCATGCGAATATACTACCTCAAGATGTTAAATTATAGTGAACTTGCATACGGGCATTTGGAGACTTCGCTGTGAGGACATATCATCGGTTTGAACTGCAACGCCTTCAAAATAGCATACTAGCAGCTCTTTATAAGTATTAATAATCTTAAAAATTGTTGTAAATTATAGGTCATTTTGTTTTGTACATACCACAATTCTTGAACGCAAATCAAGAAACGATAATTAAACGTATTATATATAATTAGATCATTTGTGCACAAAGGCTCATTTATTTGTGTTGAAAGGATTCAGACACAGAAACGTCTTATAACAGGAAATTGGGGGCTCGTCCGTTGCTGAATTGAATTGAGCTAAATTTGAGCTTATTGTCAGAATTTACACCTAAAAATTGTATAATAGTAGGTAACAAGTGTGCACATTTTGGCATACAAAATTTGGGGTGTATTAAAGTACTTCTATGTAGTTTGGTTTCAAGTTAGTATATTGTGTGTAGAGTACAATCACAATTGGAGTTTGATCCAGAAGTGTTCATAGGGCAAATAACTTGGGAGAAGTTTGATTGAGTGAGAAAGCCTGAGTTAATGGAAACTAGCCAAGCATTTCGGACTTGAGGCAAAACATTGCTATGAGAAAGCAAGTGATCAGAATAGATTTGATTGAAAAGTTTGTCCAGGAAGATGTTTGGTAGTTTCATATTTGGATAGGATAGAGAAATTCTGGACGGGAAAAAAAGTGAATGCTTTCTAGTTAAAAGAACTTGAAATTCAAAGGAATTGGAAATAGAATGGAAAAGAATGGGAAATGGCAAAAAACAGAAGAAATGGAACAAAAAAAGAGCGAAATGGAACAAAACAAAAGAAAAGGAAATTGAATAGAGAAAGAAAAATTGCAAATGCAACCTCAAAAGAATCCAACAAAAAGATTGGAATTGCAACTTGAGAAGGAAAAAAATGGAAAAGGAAAAATTTGCAAAAATGAGATGAAACAAAAAGAGCTAGAAGCTCAGGTAGAGTTAGAAAATTGAAAAACAACAGGCTAGCTCATCAGCTCTTCCAAGCCATTCTGCGTTTGAGGCGGCGAAAAATATTCGCCCTGGTTCCAAAATTCAGGAACAAGAAGTAGACAATTACTTCTTACACTTTGAGAAAATTGCCAGATAGCTGAAAGGGCCCAAGGGAGTCTGACTTGTTGCTCACAGTCATTGGTACATTGGTAAAGCCCGAGAAATATTCGGCCATGTCATTAGACAGCTGTCGTGATTATGCTGAGGTTAAGAGGCAGTGCTCACAGCATATGAATTGGGGCAGAGGCATATAGACAAAAAATTCAGTCTTGTCAGAAAAGGATGATCATAGTGCAGTTAGGTCCCACTGTAAACGGGCCTCGACATTTTGCTCCCCAACCAAATCATGTGACCATGAATTCCATCAAAGTTGTGATCGTATGTAAAGTGATTCCACTTAACAGGCACCAATCCAATCATGATCAATTGACATGCTATGGATTAGTGATTACCCACACACTTTGTGCATGAACATTGGCAAGTAGGCCTGTTTTTACAAATGTTGGAAGCCCTTGTTAGAAATGGTGTTTGCGATTCTTTTTCAGTACCATATGTCAACCATATTACACCACCTTATAGAACATAAGATTATCTTGGTTGTCAAGCTTCTACGAAGAGTATAGGTCTAACCGTTCGTCCATGACGCCCTCTGAATCTGCCAGCCCCTCACATGGGTATTTTGAGCCATCGAGTTATTCTTTTAACCCTACCAAATATCCCATCTCTTATAAATTAAGTAAACCATCGGATTTTTCTGAATGTTCTATCATAATTAAAATTCACATATGTTATTGATGATAATCAATTCTACAATTATAGAGCTTTTCTACGAAGAAAATCGCTTGAGCACTTTTCTCGCAATGGCGTGAGTTTTCAAGGTCCTATGCGTTAAGACAGAGTACGCACGACGTCATAGGCCTATGAATGCACTGTTGCCACAGTGATAGGGAAAATGGCAGTAACGCAAGGATGACCAGACCCATTTTGAATTTGCCAGTTTAAAGGAACAATTGTTTGATCGCTGGCTTCTTTTCAGAAAGAAGTCGGGAAAATTTTGGTCAACTTAGGGAGTTGATGTAGTTGAAGAGTTTCAAACAGTGTAATAAATACAGATACAAAACACATCTGGGATGAAAACAAAATTGACAGTTGCGTGATACGCCAGCCGTAAAGGCCCCGATGATTATGCATGGACACACAAATTAAGTCACACTAGTAGGCCTAGCATAGAAGTTACTATGAGGTACACAAGTACAACAATAAGTCGGGTTTTAACAAAGCGTCTCATGGTAGCCTCAGGAGGGGAAATCCCACTTCAGGTTCCCTGAAAAAGGGGGGAGTGAGAGTAAAAGAAAGTAATGGTGCTAATCAGAAACATGGGATAGGACCCAAATCACGTTCACATGCAAACACTGTAAGAAGCCAGGAAATACAAGGTCACTGGTGTTGGGGAGATACTGGCTATCCCACCCAAAAATGGAAGAAAGCCAAAAGTGAGTCCAAACCATAGGTTGTGCAGTTACTTTGAGGTTCAAAGGTATTATTCTGTTCAGAAACAAGAAAATCCACGAAAAGGAATTGACACAGAAAAACTAAGGGATGACTTTTACGCCTTTTGTGTGGAGGGATTTGTGTCACTTTTCAGGTGAGAGTTTAGCTCCCAAACCCATTTAGAATCATGCGGGACACGTGCTGAGCGCAGTGCCCATGATATTGGAAGAGCAATTCCATTTGATATTGAGGAGTTCACAGGAACTAGTCATTGATTCGGGAGATAGGTATGGATTGTATTAATGTCCCTCTTACCAAAAGAATTGAAATCAGGACTTGGTTTCTGTGAAAACTGGCACAATTGGTATTGTAGACAACGAACTTCCCAGTTAAAGGTGGTATCCATGTTGTTAGGGAATGATTTGGAAGGGGGGAAGGAAAGTGCTCCCAGATCCCACTAGTTTCCCAGGTGCACTGTACAGTGTATAAATTTGTGCGGAAATAGACACGTTTTTCCCGCAGTGCAGTAATAGGTCAATGACCAGAAAAAGCCTCACAGGGAAAAGCCAGTGAGCAGGTGATGAGTCAAAAATACTCACATAATAGGAAGAGCGTTGGGGATGACTTGGTCCCAAATAGTAGAGGAGACTTTTCTCTCAAAATTTAGAGGAATTTGGAGGTCATCTTCCCTCTTCAGGGGAGGACTTAAATCCCTGTTAGTAAAAATCCACCCCCCCTGAGCACAAACAAAGTGACAAGCTGGTAAAACAATAAAAAATCCGCCCCTGGAGCACAAAACAAAGTGACAAGTTCTGCGTAAACAATGAAAAAGTTCCAGCCGCCGTTGAGCATGATGAGGTTAGGACGGTAAAGGAGACCCTTTTAGCCATGACAAGCTGGTAAATGAGCAATTCAATGACCCAGCACTTGGAAAATTAGGGAGCGGGGGGCATTGTCGCAACAGGAAGCCCAGCAAATTCCGTTAGGTTTCTAAAAAAGCAAATGGTGTCCTCATGAGAAAATGCGGCCACCCGAGGCACTTGTAGATGAACGGAATGCAGAGGTCTGCATCAAATTGTAGTCCAAAGGTTATACCTAGGGAAGTGATAGGCATGGCCCATGATAGCCCATGGCAGGACACTTAGGTGTGAGAAAAAACACATGACAGAATTAGGAGGCATTTTGGTGGCCTACACACAGAAAAAATGTGGTGTCTGTAGTCATTGTAAGACTTGTCACAATGTCAAAGGTGGGCAAGCCTAATCAGAAAATTCCTACTGCTCATTTGCAACCAATACCAGCATTGGATGAGCCATTTAGTAGGGTCTTAATAGATGCGTAGGACCACTTCCAATAGGCCAAGAGTTGATTCATAAAAATAAACAATGGAAAGGAGGAAATTTCTGGGAACAAGCTGAAATGGCAGAATTGGTGCAGAAATATGTGTCTAGAAATATATACTAAAAGTCCCCAAAAATCCTCTTTGTGCAATTTCAGAAATAAGGGGGCAAACTTTGTACAGGGTAAAATACGAAATATTTCAATTGTCCTAAAATGTTTCCACATTTTTGTAGTCACAAGGATGGAAAAAAAGGCTGTTTGCCCTATCTATGGCTAGTAGTGAATAACGATATGGTAAAAAAGGCTCAAGGTCATCCTGGGGGTAAAGGATAAATTTTCAGAAGTGTCGGATTCTCTGAAAGAATGTGTCAAATTCTTCATCTAGTTTGTACCATGAACACCAAATGAAATATTTAAACAGGTGATGGTCATTTAATTTTCAAAAATTACAGGGCCAAGTGTGAGGGGGTTCTACAGGCTCTATGGGGGTCATGCTTTCTGCTTTATATGTCAATATTGAAATCCAAGGTAGGTGATTTGAATGAACATTTTTGTTTTTAATATGACTCTACGAGCAATTTGAATCTGGTTTCAATGAAAAAGGGGATCATTTTGAAAGATTACCCCCAGGATGACCTTGAAGGATTTAGGTCTGTAGTACTAAAACTACAGGTTGTAGATGGGGCAGGCTATACCTTTTATTGCTCCTTGGGGACATGACACAAAATGTGGCGAAACACATTTAAGGACAATTAAAGTGTTAATGTACCCCTGTACAAACTTTGCCCCTAGTTCTGAAAAAGCACAAACAGGATTTTAGGGGACTTTAAGTATGTTATTCTAGACACATTTCTGCACCAATCCTGGCATTTTCAGCTTGTTAATCCAGACCTTTCCACGTTTTAAAACTAAAATTCTTGGCCTAAAAGACCCAAGTCAGGAAATCAGTATTTACTGACCATCAGTGTGCTTCCACAAGATTCCTCGAGGCTAACCCTTGAGAAAATTAGGGACAGAATCTTAGTGAAGGGGGGGGGGGGGGGGGGGGGGGGGGAGCTCAACCCAAAAGTTTTTTACCCTGTGGCTTCCAAAATCAATTCAGTTGGATCAAGGATACAAAATTTCATGTCAGGTTAGTTCCAACAAGTTTTGGACCAGTTGGGAAATTTCCAGTTACAGGTTCTTCAGCCTACACCCAGAATCCCAGGGGGACATAGAAAAGGTAACAACCAACTGATAAAAAACAACATGATCAGACACCTATTGTTTTGAATTTGAGAGGGATTGGGAGAGGGAGTTCATCTCCTGTTATTTGCTTACAGGGAGGCTGTACAGGAGTCATTAGGATTTAGTCCTTTTGAGTTGGGTTTGGTCACAGAGAAGGTAGGGGCCCATTGAAAACACTGAAAGAAAAGTGGTTGTGTGAAAAATCCTGATGTGAAGATGTGTAGTTGTGGTAGAGTGACTATGTGTTCAATAGACACAGGCCTCCAAAGAGCCACAGAAATTGCCAAACACAATCTCAAAACAGAGCCAGGCAAAATGAAAAAATGGTATGACAAAGATGCCAGAAAACGAGATTCAGGCCGGGTGACAGGTTTGGCACTTTTCCAATACAAGGGCATCCTGGGACAAGCCAGTATTCTGGACCATAGGCGATTGAGAGCAAAGTGGGAGACTTGACATGTGATCAAAACACAGGTAGACGTAAAGTCGACAATTATGGGCACATAAATATGCCTTTCAAAGGTTATAATGAGAGAGTGGTGATGTTAAGCCTGCGTGTGTAGTTTCATCCAGAGTTAGTGAATGAGTGTACACATATCAGGAATGAGGTGAAATACATGTTAGACAATGGAATAGAATAGTAGAGCAAGACAATAGTGAAAGGGAGTTCCCCATGGATTCTGGGTCCCAAACCTGATGGTCATTCCGTTTTGTCACAGATTTTCGAAAAGTCAACCTTTGTCCAAAAACCGATTCATATCCGATTCCACGGCTTGATGATTGACCATAGAGTAGAGTGGAAATGCCAAATTGTTAGCCACAATTTGATTTGTTGAAGGGGTATGGCAAGTTCCCCTCACTGACGGTGCCAAAGAATTTCAGGCTTTTGTACGCCCGATGCTATACCAATACAAACAAAAAAAAAGAATGGGGGCATTTGGTCTCAAATATTCTTGCCGCAACATTTCAGAGATTGTGAAACAGAGAGTAGTAGTTGCCAGGACATAGAAAATGTGACGCCTATGGCGATGATCTCCTTGTTTACAGTGAAACATGGGAGAACACATGAGACAGCTCCATCAGTTATTTGAGAAATATCTCAAGCAGGTTAACTGTGAATCTGGTGAAAAGGGAATTTTGCCATGCAAAGTCACATACTTAGGGGCATGTTGTAGGACAAGGGCACATTAGGCCAATCACTGCAAAAGTTGTGAAGCAAATTGAGAAATTCCCCACACCACAGAGCAAAAGAGAGTTCTAATGAGATTCTTAGGTATGGTCGGGAATTACAGAAATACTGTCCCAAATTTCTCAGAAATTGAGTGTCCGCTGACAACTTTGAAGAAAGAAAAACGGCAAAATTTGTCTGGTCAGAGGCAATGCCAAAAAGAGTTTGAGAAAATAATTGTCTATTGTGATGAATGCGCCAGTTTTGATTGACCAGGACTTTCGATAACAATTCAAGTTCTGGCGTTGATGCCAGTGTGTAGGCTGTGGTGAGAGTCCATGCAAGCGATGAAAATGATGGTGTAGATCATCCTGTATGTTATTTTCAAAGAAGTTTGACAAACATCATAAAAAACTATTCAAACAATTGAGAAAGAATGTCTTGCATTGCTATTATCTGTTGCAAAAATTTTGAAGTGTATTGATACAAACAGTGCACCCAGTTCAGTGTACACGGATCACAATCCGTTGACTTTCATCCAACAGGATGACAAAAACTAGAAATCAGAGACTTGTCAGTGGAGTTGTTATAAACTACAAGAAACAATCTGGGACATAAGACATATCAAGGAAAAGATTATTCTGGCAGGGATGCCTTGTCAGAGATGCCTAAAATTTTGTTCAGAAGAATTTAGTATTACAATTTTGAATAAGAGGGAAGGCAGCCAATGCGACATTATAATAAAAGCGTAGAATTTGCACTGTGTAAATTGTATAAGTTAACCACGAAATGGTTAAAGGTATAAGCCAGGGAATTTTGGAAAATTGTCATGCAATTCAAATTTTCTTTTTAAGGGGGAGAGAGGAGTGTTATATGGCCTCCATTTTTATGATTAAACTTTAAAAATTTATTTTATCAATTTTATTTGAGAAAAGATTTCTACGGAAAAAGACTTGTTTCACTATAAAAGAGAGAAAAGGGGATTCCCTAGAGCTGTTTATGCAGGATGACACCTGTTAGATTAGATTTCACAATAAGGGAAGTGGGGAGATTCCCCAAGATGTAAACTTAGTAACTGATCATGATTGTTTATGCTTTAAAAGATCAAACATTGAAAGATCTGGGAATCCCCCATAGAGGTATATTATATGAAGTGAGGTTAATGTAATTCGGGTGATGAATTCCGATTGTTCGGCTAGTGTAAGGTTATGTTTAGCATGAGGATGATGTAATGATATGTTAGAAAGGGGAATCGATCTGTGAGTAGTTAAAGTCTACTATCACTGGAAGGACTCTCGACGCATCCACTACTAACAAGCAGCTAGAAGATAGCTAGTTTGAAGTCGCATTGAGGAGAAGGCCCTGTGCCAGGATATATAATTCCCTGTGAGCAGAGTTGATGTATTATTCTATGTCGTCTTTGAAGCAGACAAGTGCTGGGAATAAAATAGGATTCCAAATTTGTGGACAGATCGAAAATGTGGTGGGTGATTATCTTGGACGATATTACTGCGGCTTATGTCGTCGAGGGACTTAATTTAACTTGTCGTCTTGAACGCTGCGACAAAAGTTTTTTCTCAGGAATGAGAAGATTCCCATGGCAATATCTACCGAAGAGTTAAATTATGTGAACTTTGATACTGTCAGTTTGGAGTCTTCGCTGTGAGGACATATCATCGTTGAACTGCCAACGCCTTCAACATAGGATACTAGAACTCTTTATAAGTATAATAATTTAAAATTGTGTAATTATATGTAATTTTGTTTTGGACATACCAACTTCTTCAACCAATCAAGAAAGACCATTAAAATGTGTATTATATATAATTAGATCATTTGTGCACAAGGCTCATTTATTTGTGTTGAAAGGCATTTCTGACCTTAGGACGTCTACGGACGTCATAACAAGTCGTAGTAGTCGTATAGTAGTAGTAGTTAGTAGTAGTAGTTCAGCGTAGTAGTAGTAGTAGTAGTAGTAGTAGTAGTAGTAGTAGTAGTAGTAGTAGTAGTAGTAGTAGTAGTAGTAGTAGTAGTGTAGAGTAAGTAGTAGTAGTAGTAGATAGTAGTAGTAGTAGTCAGTAGTAGTAGGAAGTAGTAAAAACCTTATGAACAAGTATGTCATAGGTGACATCATTTCAGAAATTGTGTGATACTAACATTCCCTCCCATTTTCACCCAGGCCACCGAAAAAATTTAGTTTAACCGTGGGACTTCCGAGCGTAATATATGGGGCAAGAGTATGGCCACGCTACAAATGCAACTGATGACGGTAGATGATATAGATAAGATATTAGGGATTCAAAACAGGGACCACAGGCAACAACAATGCCCAATCCATGCGTCCAGAACCAGTCAAAATCAAAAACTATACCCCTAGCAGGACAAGAATTTGGTTATTTTGAATTTAATACCACTAGCGGTAGTCCCGCATTTGAAGCTAGTTCCTCATTTTTTAACAAGCAGGGGTTCCAGACCAAAATCAAGAACCCACGGGGACATGTAAAAAACTGCACACTAATTGTTCGCACAGGTCCACCTTTTAGTTTTAGTCCACATTTTGGAATTGCTATGTGGTTCACAGCTATTTCAGCTTCAAGTACGAAGCAGATTCTGTACGCCATCAAATCCTGGTACAACACAGGTCTAAACAAGTCCTGAACTACTTATGTGTCCGATATACTAGAAACAAGCTACCAATATCTAAAATAGCTATTATAGCACACCCTGATAAATAAACATAAACATTGTCCAATTGGATCTCACGTTGATGACATCATGTGGAAATTCACCTCATATTATCCAATAGAAAAGCTCGATAATGATATAATGGAATTGACTTTGCAGTTAATCCCCAGTTACTCATAGTAGCTTTTCTTGAAAGATCTCAATCACAGCACAGCAATAGGATTTTTTTGCATGATAAAATTAGGGAATGTCCCTGCTCGGAACACACACACACGCATGTGCACGCAGCACCAACACAAACATAACACACCACACACATATATAACTCGGGGTGACAAACAGAAGAAATTATCTCACTTTTTGGTCATTTTGTGATTTGTAACAAGAATATTCTGTAACACTCAAAGATTCTTTTAAGTAGGAAGACAATTCAACTTTGTTGGACATGAAGCGTAATGGCACTTCACCAGATCTCAATAGAGACCAACATGTGGCCTCAACAATGAGTTACTTTTTAGTTAAGGCATTCTGTTTCTCAACCATTAAATTTAAACTGAGTCATAGAAGACGATGGTAATTTAAACAGATCAATGGTACATTGGTACTACAGAGGTACCACACTAGCCTAAATAATGTGTTCAATTATTTGGAATTTGCCTTCTTTTTTCCATCCTTCAAAATAGAAATCAGGTGTCCAAAGAGGTACAGAGACACACGATTTACCATTGATGCTAATGTATTCTTTTCCAATAAATAGAACGTCGTCTCTTGATGCTTGGAAGAACAGGTGCGGGTATGACAAGTACCGCAAATAAAATACTATTTGAATCCATCTTTGAGGAACGTGATGATAACCAGATCCGAAACTCAGCTGTGTAGTTTGCCCAACGTAATATCATGGACGTCGTTGGAAGCGTTTGACACCCCCCCGGGGGGCCCTGGTTCTTCAATACAGAAAAGCCCCAGATTTACGGAGTGGAGATTGGAGAGTGTTCCATGGCCTTCCTGGCCGCATGCTGTCTTTAGTGATTAGCATGACCAACAGATTCCCGCCAGAGGCGCAAGAAGCAATCAGAAGGATAGAAGCAAAGTTTGGGAAAGATATTTACAAGTAAGTGAACGGACGGGATAATATCCGATCAAAAGGTCAAAAAGTATGATGTTGTATTTACACGAATTTGTCATGAGAGTAAAAAATACAAGCTTGGACAAATATACTAAAGGGATTCGAAACTCAATATGCAATCTTTGTATCGACTACTGAATTGCTCAGATGCATAAAAAATTCCAACAAAAATGATTATTTAATAATGGAAATCTATGGATGGTTGAGGGTGTTATTTTAATGATGCGTACGCTTAGTTCAACGTAACTTTGATCCCATCCAGTTAGATTACGAGAAACGTCGCAACATGCATTATCTTGCATCAAAAACAAAGTTGTACGGGCAGACCGATTGATTAACCCGCGTTATACCATAATTTTGGTAATTTTTTTAACACTATTAAACAGACAACATGAAGTTCTGATGGTGATAATTTGACATTTTGCTTATGTATGCATTTTATGTCATTCCTGATAAACCTGGGTAACAAAGCAACCAATACAATGATTGTACATAAGAAGAAACACTGTGGCGAGTTTGCAATCCTGTTGTACATAAGAAGAAACACTGTGGCTTTGCAGAGTTTCCCATCATATTGTACATAAGAAGAACAGAGAACACTGTGGCAATGCAGAGATTCCAATCCTGTTGTACATACGAGCATTGTGACATTGCAGAAATTCCAACATGTTATACATAAGAATACTGCGACATAATAGAGTTTCCAATAACGTTGTACATAAAAAGAACACTGTGGCATTGCAGTCCTTACAATCCTGTTGTACATAAGAAGAACGCTGTGGCATAGCAGAATTTCCAATCATGTTATACATAAGAAGAACAATGTGGCCTTGCAGAGTTTTCAATCCTGTTGTACATAAGAAGAACACAGAACATTGTGGAGAGATTCCAATCCTGTTGTACATACAAACATTGTGACATTGCAGAAGTTCCAATCATGATTGTTATACATTATACATAAGCATGCTGTGACATAACAGAGTTTCCAATCATATCGTTCATAAAAAGGACACTTACAACCCTGTTTTACATAGGAAGAATACTGTGGTATTGCCGAGTTTCCAATTCTGTTGTACATAAAAAGAACAGTGTGAAATTGCAGAGTTTCCAATCCTCTTGTACATAAAAAGAACACTGTGAACTTGCGGAGTTTCCAATCCTGTTGTACAGAAGAATAACACTGTGGCACAGCAAAGTTTCCAATCCTTTGGTAACTTGGTGGACCTTACTGCAGCATATGACACCGTGTGGTCAAGGGCTTGACACTCAAGCTTCTCAGGACCATCCCGGGTTGTCACCTTGTACAATTCATATGTAACATGCTTGCAAACCGTAGTTTTGTTCTTAAGACCAGTGATGGGCAGAGCAGTCATCTGCGCCGTCTGAGGAATGGAGGAACGGAGTACCACAAGGATCTCTACTAGCTCCCATGCTGTTCAACTTGTATATCAGAGATTTACCTCAAGCAACATCTAGAGAATATGGCTACGCCGACGGTCTTATTTATTTATTCTTATTTTACCTGGGTCAACCAATCAATGCACTGGCATTGTTCTCCCTTGGTGCCCAGGTGGGAACCTTACCCTTCTTCACTCGGATAGAAGCTGGACAGAAGTAGAAAGTACACCTACTGCATATATGGCCCTATTTGCAGCATATCTCAAGACCTGGCGACTTAAGCTGAGTGAAGCCAAGACCACTGTTACTGCCTTCCATCTCAACATCAAAGAGGCTCAGCTTCAAATCAATCTCAATGGAGCGCCTCTGCTATACAATCCTACACTAACCTATCTGGGAGTGAAGCTTGATCTGCAGCTTACTTATCGGCAGCACCTCGAGTCAGTATGCGCAAAGATATCTTCGAGGAATAACCTCCTGTACCGCCTTGCTGGATCCTCATGGGGTACCAGCCCAACGACTCTACGCACCATCGCCCTGGCTCTGGTCTACAGCGCTGCAGAATATGCCGCCCCAGTATGGTGCAATAGCTCTCATACAAAGAAGCTGGACATAGTACTCAACGATACCATGAGAACCATTACTGGCTGCCTTCGTCCCACTCCATCTGAGTTTCTACCAGTGCTTTCAGGCATTGCACCTGCAGTGTTTCGGAGAGAACACCACACGCATAAGCTGGTGAATAAGGCCCCGTTGGACAGACAGAGACTGTGCTCTCGTCGACCTTTCTGTCGACGCGTTGCTAAACTCTCCAGCCCCCCCCCCCCATTCAAAATCTTACAGACATGGAAGACCGCCTGGCTAGATACTCCAAGACCAGACCAACTTTCTATTTCACCTATGACAGAAGTCCCCCCTGGTAGTATTCTTCCACAGAAGGAATGGGTCACCTTGAACCGGATTCGCACAGGAGTCGTTTTTAACAATAATATGCACAGATGGGGCTGCGACCATCTCCAGCCTGCAAATGTGGTTCTCCATCAGAGGCTGCGGATCACATTCTCAATGAGTGCACTACCTTTCCCCCACCGGTGGACATAGACTTCTCAAACCCCAACCAATCAACAGTGAGCTGGCTCCACCGTCTACAACATATTTAGCTGCTGCCTCATACGCAAGAAGAAGAAGAATCCTGTTGTGCATATAAACGCTGTGGCATAGCAGAGTTTGCAATCCTGTTGTACATAAGAACACTATGGCGGAGTACAAAAGAAGAACTGTGTGGCATAGCAGAGTTCCAATTCAATTGTACATAAAAAGACCTCTGTGGCATTTCAGAGTTTACAATCCTGTTGCACATAAGAAGAACACTGTGGCATAACAGTCTTAGAGTTTTAAATCTTCTTGTACGTAACAAGAACACCGTGGCATTGCAAAGTTTCCAATAAGAAGAGAAATGTGATATAGCAGAGTTTCCAATCCTGTTGTATATTTGGATACATACAACTGGTGATAAGCATCACTTAAATTTAAAAACTTGACTACCGTTGTTTCAAAGCATCATGGAGGTCGTTTCGGATATCAAATCAAATAAAGAAGGCTTGCATTGGAATTGAAATCAAGTTTTGAACATGATATTGCACCTTGAGATAAAAAAAAACATTAAAGGGGATCAGAAGTCAAGTTCAAACACTTATCATGCTTACATGGAAAATCTATTATCACAATACTTCATGTCCACTATTTTAAAAGTTCACTTCCACTTTATAGATATTATTAATAAAGAAAGATTACATTTTGAAACAATTTACACTGCATTCTTCATAATTAAAATAATACTTATTGTAAGCCTAATCCTGCCCCACTTGCCTCCTTTGTGAGACTCTCACCTCTACTGAATTTCAAACCTTTCAATAGATATGTGATTTGACAAATCAGACCAGCTTGTAATTCATAACCCTTCTTCAATGCGCTGTATCTCAGGGTTGGTATTCTGAAAGGGAGACTAACTTTAGACCTGGGTTTAAACCAGGATTAGTCCTACAAGAAGGGACATTTTTTCTTATAACATACTCTAAAAGTGTACTGTAATGGGTGAGAAAATTCCTCATGGATGGGCTGTTCCAGCCCATCCATGAGGAATTTTCTTACCCGTTACATTTAACTTTCACAGTATTTTGAAAGGAAAAAAGGTCTCCTCTTGTAGGACTAACCCTGGTTTAAGCCCAGGTCTAAAGTTAGTCTCCCTTTCAGAATACCAGCCCTGGAGTATCAAAATGAAATGGGATAAAATTATAATGAAGAGTGTGAAATGTTCTTTTAAAATAGTTTTACCATCATGATGAAAGGAGGCGATTTATAGTGTTAATATTTTAGTTTCCAATCCTGCATTTTTATTGATACTGATGTAGTAAACAGGAGGTGCTGGGTCGATTTCTCAACAAGGGAAATAACCATTTCTCGGCCATTTTGAGGGCAAGATTAATTTACTGGTCATTATATCGGAATATGTTCTGTGCTTATCAAGGTTATTAGCGAAACGCATAAGTAAGTAACTAAAACATAATATATATGTAACAGTTTCACATTCACATTTTCCCATTTACATAATTTCAGGTATCTCATAATTGTTTTCACCGGGAAAGACACCTTGGATTCAGAAGGAAGAGATTTCGCTGACTTTCTTCAAAACGGCCTCCATCCGATGATAGAAGACGTTCTTAGAAAATGCAGCAATCGGTGCGTAGCCTTCAATAACAAAGCTGATGCACAAGAGAATTCTATTCAAGTTAAAGCGTTACTAGACGTTGTCGATGGCATGGTGACACAAAATAAGGGTGCATTCTATTCAGCAGAGAATTTCAGTAAAACAAGTCAGCGCCTGCGAAGGAAAATGGACTTCTGTGTGTTATCTATTCAGGAACGACTTCACTTCAACTTGGGGATGTTCCACGCTTTAGTTCGCATTATGATGCTGATAGTGTTGTTAAGTTCACTTTATACACTAATATCTATTCTTTTAAGGTATTCAGCTTCGCCAACAGGACCAAAACCCGTTGTCACTGTCGTCCAAACAAATATCTCTGACAATGACACTAAACTGCCGCTGGATAACAATCACACCAAGGCAAGTGCTTCGAGAAACATTACGGATGACCAAACGATTAGGCCGCCACCATTACCCCGTATGACGTCATATTTATATGCCCAAGTGATGTTTAACGTTTTAGGACAGGGAGTGTGCTTGCTGCATGAAAACAATAGCTGCTTTCCTCAATGGCTTCAACCCATGAAAGCACCAAAGGCTGACTTGATCGGTAACATCTATGTAAGAGTTATGCTCAGTGTTGTTAACAGAGGTTGGAGCCTACCCCATGATCACAATAAGAATGGCTTGTGGGCGTTTTCACCTTTCGAGCCGATTAGAGACTTTTATGTCAATATTTACGAGAGGGTTATGCTTACTACAATTGGTAGAGGTTGGAGTTTAAGTGCCGAATACAATCGAACTGTTTTGAAGTATTTCGAACCTCGCCTCGAATCCAATCAAATTGGAGTGCTCACTGCGCTCGGAAACAGCATTTGGGGACTTGTTGGGCGCCTCCAAAATCATATAATTTCACGAACTTAAACAAAGCTTGTGGTGGTAACATAGAGGACATATTTAAGAATATGCAAAGATTTACAGCAATATAGGGGCGATATGCTGTACATGCACATATACGGGTTATCCCAAAAGTTTGCCCCCACTAGTAATGAAAATAAGATTTTTTTTTGTTACGAAACCTAACACTGGAATCAAATTGCTAAAAATTGTTAACATTAGACATTTCCGTCAGAATTTAGTTTTGTGGTCCATAGAAATTCTGAACTGAAGATTAAATGATTTTTGCTAAGTGAGCCGGTTGTAGATGAAATCAGATTTTTGTTACGAAACACTGAAGCAAATGCTAAAAGTGATAACATTAGGATTTTCTTTAGAACCTTTAAAGAATTTTAGTTTGTGTTTAGGAAATTCAAACTGAGGAATCATGATTTTGCTAAGGAGCCGGTTGAACAAACATCTGCCAAATGCTTATAAGGTGATCCTGTCGTGTTTCTTAGTTTTCTTCCCTTACATCCAACCCTACTCGATGGGGGGTTGCGGGGGGGGGTGCGGTCGCACCCCCCCAAATTCGACAAAAGAGCAAAAGGTCCACTTTTTGCTGAATTTTTTGATAAAATGTCAAAAATAAGAACATTTTTGACAAAAGTCCGCTTTTTAGTGGTGAAATGTCCAAAAAGTAAAAAAAAAAAAAAACCATTTAGGGGGGGTTAGGGTCAATTTTTACGCAAAAGGTCCACCTTTTCGAAAAAGGTCCTTTTTTCGAAGTTTCCGCACCCCCCCAAAATAAATCCGCGTACGCCCTGCTTACATCTTTTTACTTTTCCTGATGAAAATTCATTTTCAGTTTATGATGGTTATTAATTATGAATTGACTATCATACTGCTGTAAACATCGGTTTAGTGGATAGTAGGTAGGCCAATGATATTTCATGGCTAATTGCTACTGGGAAACCACGTAATCAAGCTATCAAGCAGAGAGGCAGATCGCTACCAGGTATCCCAATGAAAGAAGAATGTTTCCAAAGAAGACGATGGTGTGCAATGTAAAGAAGTTTGACCAACATAGAACTGTGCGAAATCGTCATACCGATTTGTTTTAAATGTAAAAAAAACATGAACTTTGACAAAGTTATGAATATTTAAAGAATCATCTTACAATTAACATGTTTATGTCACCAATTACGAAAAATGATGTACTTGAGAGTATTAATAAGAAAGAACGAAAGCCCTGGCTGTGATGACATTTGTTATAAGAGTTGCAAATCAAATTACCCATCCGCCGCTTGATAAATATTTAATCTGTCAATTTTAACAGCTAGCAAACGGACTTAAGAAATCCAAGATTATTCCTATTTACAAAATATGGAAATCTCGAGTTGTACTCCGATTACCCTCCAATATCATTGCTTCCATGTTTTTCTACAATTTTAGAGAAGTTAGGATCTGACAGATGTTTAAAGGACATTGCCGGATAAGAAATGAAGGAGGCCCTCTATAATCATCATATATAGTTAAATTTCACCATCAATTTTGAGTTGGTGTTTTACAACTACTTTATCATGTACGCAAGGTGTTTTTTATCCCCAAAATACACTTGTATCAAGAAAAAATGTGAAAATTTTGAGAAATTTCAGGGGCATGCTCTTTGGAAAAAGCAAAGCTCAGAGCATGCCCCATTTCAATGACCATTTATTACTTTTATGAAGAAACAGGAAGATGTAGCATAGCTGCCCTTTGTTTATGGAGCTTGTAAGTGACGCCTAGATAGACCTTTCGTCCTTCATAAGCTATAAAGAAGCTACACGAGGCAGCCCTTTATTACAATACCCAAATACCGATTAGCTTATTAGCTAAGATTTGGATTATATAACCGTCTTCACACCAAGCAGACTCTGGAATACAACACAATGGCCCATGACCGCGCTATTTATATCATGAACAAGTTAACTACTATGAGATAATAAAATCACAATTCCCATGGCACAGTTCAATAGCTTTCATTCACCATTGTATTGAACAAATACATCCCATGTATTTTAGTATGATTGATGATACCCAGGACATGCATCGTCAGCTGTTGTTAATATATGCTCATCCAAGGTTGCTGAACTGAGCCCTTGGTAGATTAGCATGCCTTACCGCATAGTGATGTGGTATGGTTTGTATGTAATAGATGTCGTTGTTTTTTTTTTTTGGCAATTCCATTTAGTGCTCCGGCCCCCCAGAAAACAAAAATGCAAAAATGAGGTCTTTCCCCCAAGAACCAGAATGCCACTCATATATATGGTTCTAAATAATATAGCGCACATCCTTGCAAAGCGGCATTGTGGTTCTGGGGGGGGAGGTTCAAATATGGAAATTCCAATTACCCATTGAAGCCTGTATTATAACTTTACATAAAACCGACTTTTTGGGAATTTATATAAAGTGGGATATTTTGAAAACCAGCAAAAGGTAAACTTTAAGCAAATCGCTTTATGATGCAAAACGTTTCAAGTTCATCCGTTCTCATGAAAACTATAGAGGGCGTCCTTCATTCCTTATCCGGCGATGTCCTTTATAAACAAAAACATCTTAAATGACAAGCAATTCGGATTTAGATTCAACTGATTCAACGGTTATGGCAATCATTGAGTTAATTAATAATGTTTATAATCCTATGTAATAGAGTTCAATATGTTCATTATATTTAAACACTCTCTATATTGGGTCCATGGCATTATTATTTACCATCTATATGAACGATATTAGTAATTTCATTTTATTTGCAGATGATACCACAATGCCTTATTCCCACTGTAGCGGGATGGAAACTGCGCAATGCCTCACGGGGTACTAATTTTATGTACTACAGTATATTATAGGTTTATCTTTATTTGGAGCCCTGACATTGAATGCGATCAATTGCCAGGCCAGTGTCCATACCCCCTCTTGCATAATTCATTAGATTCAATTAAGTCATGTGGCCCGAATCCGCCAATCACCGCGTCGCCTACCTCATGGGCTGAGCGCGATTCCCTGGCCTTGTCAGATTTCTTCGTGATTCATTGGCAGGTACTAATGCTGTATATCAACGTGGATGTGGAGTTATAATAAATTGAGTTGTGAGAAACCAATCCATTGCAAAGGCTGTAGCTTCCTTTCTAGGCCAAAGAGTAACGGTTCTGTACCGTGCAAACTTACCTGCGCTATAAGATCCATACAGCTTGGGGTGCGCAACGTACGACCTCGCGCAAAAGCACAAAAATAAACCCCTGTGCATAGAGTAAAAGGCAAGAAGCCATACGCCCGTTTTACAAATTGGTGTCAGAAGTGGGATATTTTGGTATTTTCAGAGGTTACGGCTGTGTGTGTGGTGAGGAATTTTTAAAGAACATTGGCCGAAGGGCGGCGAACTTAGGATGATCCAATGAGGGGTGAGAGAGGTTCGACAATTCCAATGGAGGATAGGGGACGAGAGAGGATGTTATCAATGAGGTATTTAGTGGTGAGAGGGTTCGCCAATTCCACAATTGGAGGAAAAGGGACGAGAGAGGATGTTACCAATGAGGGATGAGAAAGGTTCGCCAATTTTCCGATGGAGGATAGGGGACGAGAGAGGATGTTACCAAAGAGGGATGAGAGAGGTTCAACAATTCCGATGGAGGATAGGGGAAAGGAAAGAGGAGTTCCCAAGGAGGGATGAAGAGAGGATCACGGGATTATGTGGAGGATGGAGGACGAGGGAGGATGACTCCTTTGGTGGACCACGACAGAGGGACAGTGAGTGCCATGGAGGACGGAAAGCGAGAGTGTGTGGATCACGTGGGGCTTCAAAGTGTGATGATAGTGATGTGGAGACATAGTGAGGACGACTCGTGCGCGAGCTTCTAGTGATGAGCATTATACTGACACTGAGGGGTCAGGACGGTGCAGTTCGAAGGAAAAGAGGAATCCCGTTACCGGCTTGATGGTTATCTGCAGTAGGCGAAAGTTGGTAGGGAGTGATGCCATCTAGTGCGGATGAGGGTCCGTTTGTAGCCACCTTGTTAAACATTGCTAAAGGAGGGCATTCTGGTGGATACCGAGGAGGGAGACGACAGTGGTCTGAATCTTCATGTAGAAAGGGCATTACGTGAGCACATCTGCGAAGTATACTCGGGGGTGTCCATCCCACGACTTCCGACGGGAATTAAGGTAAAGACGGGGGGCTTAGGGGTTCCTGTGACGTATTCTCAGGGGGAGAGTCGATTTAAGAGGTGGAATCATTGTTAGAAAGGAGGCGAGTGGGCTACCCCGGGAAATTTGAGGGTACAGAGTGAAGAAGAGAGACGTTGGAGAGAATGAAATTGCGGATGGATAGGGGAATGGATAGAGAAGATCAGTTGGGCGTCGCCGTTTGTCGACGCAGCTCAAAAGAGGGAGGTATTCGGAGTTTCAATGAATGGGATGTCGTGAGCCGCTTAGAAAGCGAAGCCCGGCGAGAAAGGGAAATGATGGCATGAAGGAAGTAGAAAACAGGTGGAGGAAAGGATTATCTCACCACACCCCACCACCACTAAAGAGGGAGAAGAGGGTGACGAGCGCTGAAGAGTTCGCATCAAGCTGCGACGCAAAACCAAAGGCTGAGAAGAAAAACCGGTTTGAAATATGATGGTAAGACTCCGTGGAAAGATTTTCGCCTGCACTTTGAAACGTATAGAGAGTACAATAAGTGCACGGACCGGAGGCTACCCTCCAACTGTTTACGTGTTGCCAGAGTGATGCTCTTGCGGCTTTGAGAGCTGGTGATGTCGCACCCCAAGGGAAATGAAAGGTATGAGGAGTTGATGGATGAGGTGATGTCCAGTGTGAGTTTGGACCCAGAGAGGTTACTGGAAATGTTGTTAACTTTCAGGAGTGACTCGGATGGGAGCAGAAACGGGGGAAAGTCTGCACAGCTCGGGTATGATATACAAAGGATTGACTACTTTGGCTTACAGCTAACGAGAAGAAGGGGCGAGGGGCACCGTTTGGGCTGAGACCACTTAAGAAAGGCCCATAGACGATCCGTTATCCGGAAGGACTTGTTTCAGGCGAGACCAGAGGGACATTGGAGGAGGGGCTATTCGCGAAGCTCAGGGTTGAATCTTTCTACCATAGCGAGAAGACTAGTGGCAGGAGTAAGGCTATCCATACTCGACTGAGTGGAGTCTAGGTGCAGCCGGTCGTTGATCTGGCAACAACTGGAGGCTAGGATGGATGCCAAGATAAGAGGCGTGTGTTGGGAAGGGTAAAGCGCACGGTTGAGGAAGGTGCTAAGCAGAACAAGGCACTGGCGATGCCACCTACCGGAGGTTACCAGAGTCTAAGGAGTGGTTTTTACACGAGGTCAGGGTGGTCCTTAGTGGATTAGCCCTCCCACATCATGCGGATGCTGCTGGGGTGTTATGCATGTCAACAACAGGGACATATGGCCCTCCTAGGTGTCCGTTGGGGAATCGGGCGCCGCGTGAGGGTAATGGAGAATTGTTTTGTACTCGATGTGGTGAAGAAAGTGAACATGTGGCCCGTAACTGCAGTCACCAGAGCGTCGTGTGCCGCACGTGTATAAACCTGGAGGGACATTGCTAGATTGTGTCAGGGAATGACGGGAAACGACGACCGGCCAGCACAAGGGGGCCATGGGGGGCCGGCGGCTCAGGAGGAGGCCCATCACAGGAGTAGATAGAGGGGGTAACTGGAAGGGGGCTGACGAGGCGAAAGAGTTACATATGTATTGTGTGCTCTAATGTGGTGGAATAACAAATGGGGGAAGTCAATTCGGGTTGTGTGTCCAGTGACCCCAAGAGCTAGGAGGAGGGTATCGAGAGACGCGAGGAAAGTGATCACGACATGGTCTGGAGGTAGGAATGTACGAGTTGAGGGGGAGCCTGTTGGTATGGTTGTGATAAACATGCATGACGTTGAGGTAACAGCGACAGTGGACGATTTTCCTGACTTCGGCCAAGGCAGGACCTTTATGTCCCAGATGGGCTGGAAGGGATGTCGGTGTCACTTCTTGTGGATACTGGGACCACGGTCTCTATAGTTTTCCGTTACATTTGTATGACTTGATTCCGGGGAAGAAGCGCCTAAGTTGGAACCAGCTGCTATACGCCTGTTACAGGCTGAGGGAGGAGCAGTAAGCGTGTGGGGTAAGGCGATTTTTGGAGATAAGAGTGGGAGATAAAGCCACCTGAAAATGAGGGTTTCTCGGCGGCCGATGTGAGGAAAAGGTATGCTGGGAGGATTTCCTTAGACTGTAGGGCGCAGTGTTAGTTTTTCGTCGGCTGGAGTTGCACGTTGGAGGTGGGCAATATGGTTGTCAGTCGACACGAAGACGCAGCACAAAAATTCAGGGTTGTCGCCATGAGGATATTCACAATACCAGGCGGGTTGTCAGGTTTGTATCTGCTACAGTGTTGAGTGGTAATGCAGAGTCACATTTGGAGCGGGTGTGAGGTCTTTGATGTCGGGGCCGATCTGAGTGCGGTGATTTGGGGTCATAGGTTGCTGGACGGAGACGCATGCTCAATAGGAATGGTTGAAACTTGGAATGAAGGACCACTGGTGTGTTTGAATGGTTATTGATTTGAAGGGGTTTAGTAAAGGCCAATGATATGGTCCCAGTAGTCATAACCAATGTATTTGTGTGTGATTTTCCCCGAGAGGTAAAACGGGGCCGTACTTTGGCTAAGTTCGATGAGATGGTGGATGAGAGTGAAGTGTTTGAGGGGACAGGAAGAGCAGAGGTTCGGATGAATATTACCGGGAGTCTAGGGAGATACCGAATCACCTTTACTGTGTTGTTTGAAACCAGTTCAGCACATCTTCAGTTGGAGGCGGAAGATCGCTAAACGTTGGAGAGTTGTTGGTTAACTATCAAGATGTGGCTTTTCGAAAGGGCGGTTTGATATAGGGAGAAACTACCCACGTTGAAGCATAGGATTGAACGTGGAATCGCCCTAGCCCTATCCGTCACGGGCCATTCGACGCTCATCCTCAACAGCTGTGAGGAAGTTGAAAGGCAGTGAAGGGAGGTTGTTGGAGAAGGGGATGTGAAACTGGCGGAGGAGTGCTTGGTCACAGTCTGTGTACATGGTGTTTCTAAAAGTGGGACGGGTCTAAGCGCCTGTGACATCTGATTTTAGAGGGTCAATGAGGTCACGGTTAAGGATGCGTACCATTTGCCACGAATAGCCGGGAGGGACCGCTGATTGCCCTTGGGGGTGCTAAGTATTTTACGACCCTTGGGCTGTCGGATTGGCAGGGGGGATTTGGATGACGGGTGCCGAGATGAAATCTGGGAGAGATTTCGCTCACTGTTCCAAGTGGGTTGTGTATGATTGGAATGTCTTATTTCGGATTCTTTGCATGCACCAATGTTCCGAAGGAGTGCCCATTCCTCAGATCATGTGGGCTCAACTTTGAGTCGAAAAGGTGTTTCAAAATGTTGCCAAGTGGATCCTGGAAACTAGGACAAGGACTGTATGGTACTGATCCTCACCTATTACAATCCCAAATCTAGACGGTCTAGTGGAGCGGAAAAATCGTACCATGTAAAAAAACGCTGTATCACTATGATCCAGCCTTTCAGAGCAGAGGTATAGCGATTTTTGGGATCCCAGTATTTGCCGTCTGTGGGCCGAGGCCTATCGATCGTTAAGCAGTACAGGAATTCGACAGTGAGAAAGCCAGACCTCTAACCTGATGTGTTGAGGCCGTGCGGTTAGTGTTCCTGTGGAGTTGGTGATTGGGTGAGTCCCTGTGGGCGGACAGAGTTGTGTGTAGTTGAGGGTAGCGTAGTCAGAGGAATCATGGCGGGCCCGTCGACGTGCCTTGGGGCTTTCAATATGAGGAGTACAGCGGGAACACTTGGCAATTTTTATGTGATCGACGGCCATATGGGCCGGTGTTTCAGAAAAAAGGCCAGTTCGTGTGGCTCTACAACCGGCAGCGAAGACCACAACTCTCGAAGAAACTAACCTTGCCGTGGGAGGTCCGTACTTGGGGTTACTGGGCTGTGGATGAGTCTTTTCGAATACAGAAGAAATCGGCACGCAGCAAACCAAGAGTAGTGCATGCAGACAGGTGGAAATGTATGGAGGGGCCGGATTAGTGTTGGTGGTTGGGAATTATGAGTGTCACCTGAGGGAAAAGCATGAGTATCGGGGCCTAGTTGGTGAAAAGAGAAAGCAGCGATGAAGGACAACAGCGCGAGACAGTCGTCGAGCGGCAGTTCTGTGATACAGAAAAAGAAGGGCAAGGAAGATACTATGTGTGAACCAAGGGTGGAAATTACAGGCATGTTGAGTGAGCAGGTCTTGAGTCGGCACGCCTGTCGGTGGAGGATCAGGATGAAGTTGAGGAACAGGGGGGAGGCGGGCGCAAAGTGCAGAAGACGGAGGCAGTGGTACGTTATGCTTGTACTTTTACAATACGTCGGGTGTAGAGGTAGTGCCATTGGTGTAGTGAAGAGTGCTCGGAGTCAACGGGGGAGACGAGGTGGATGGGGAGAAATCTGGTGCCAAGGAGAGTGCAGATGGCGAGGACTTGGCTGACGTAGAGTCGATGGCGAGATTGAGGTGTCGGACGGTAAATCAGAGAAGGGGAGTACTGGACCAACAACATAGAGAAATCCCAGGGGCGGAAGATACGTAAGCCTGCTAGGAGGTTCTCCGCTAGGGGCATCACAAAGTATGAGAAATCCATTGTGTACATGCGATTGTGTAACGACTGTAAGTACCGGATTCATTGGTTGTAATTACTTGTAGAATACCATATTTGGTGTAATGACTTGAATATGGCCCGATGGGCGTAATGGTTACAAACAGTTTAATGAGTGTTATGATGAGACGAAGGGACACGCCAGTTGGCATGAGGACTTTTGAGACATCCAATGGAGTTACAAAGATGGCTTTTGTAGTGTCAACAGGTATCTGGAGTTGGGACCCTGGTTGGTCAGGCCATGAAGTATTTTGAGTTTGGGTGAAGGCAATCTTGGTGTAGGGTCCGGGCCCGAAAATTCATTGTAGCAACACCTTTTCATGGAAAACCTCACGAACTGGGGTAGATATTCTATCCTGGTGATGTAGTCCAGGGTAACATGGTCATCGGGGCTAATACGGCTTAACTGGCTTGGTCACGTGTGCAGATCTGAGTGAACCACCTGCCTGAGCCTCTAACGTTGCGCCATTGCAGAGCACTACAATGTAGATTCTGTAAACGTCCAAGATGTTGGGTTACTAAGTTGTAGCCTGTGCTAATGAGTGACTACACTCCCTCTGCAAGTAAGCCTTTTTATTCGAGACAATCCTGAACTTTGTTATTTTGGAACCTATGGTTTTACAAAGGGAGGCATTATACATAGCACATGTGCATGTTACATAGTTTGTCATTAGTTTGCATGTGGCAAATATTGGCAACATAACTAATTTAACCTCAAAATCCCATTGACTTTTGATACAAAACTTACAATCCATGGAACAAACCCAAAATATTTATCTTCAGTGCCAAAGCTGCTAGATTCTTTTTCATGAGCCAAAATGACCATAGAATTCACTCGTTTTTTTAAAAGTAACTTGCCCACACCAGCACCATGCCCGTTCCGATTTTTTTTTTTTAAACGTTGGGGGGGGGGGGAGAATATTATAGTTAATCTATAACAACACCTAAATAGTTCGGTTTTAAGTTTCGTCGTTTGCCCTCTAGAATTTTATACCCATCTATGAAAATCTCACCCAATACTATGCTGTAAAGCAGAAATAATCTTTCCCCAGAGACATCCGTATTGGATGGCTGAGGTTTCAACAGTCTAAAAAATGCGACATCGGAGCTACAAAGATGTGTTGTGCTCACATTTACAACCAGAGTACCAAGTGTTTCAAATATATTTATAATTGTATGTGTCACATGCATGATCATGTATTTTTTCTTAATTTGACCATGCAATGGGGAATTCTTTGTGGTGTATGCTGGATGGAAACTGCGCGCATGCCCTCACGGGGTAACTAATTTTCTGCACTAGAGTATATTATAGGTTTATCTTATTTGGAGCCATGACATTGAATGCGATCAATTGCCAGGCCAGTGTCCATACCCCCTCTTGCATAATTCATTAGATTAAATACGTCAGTGGCCCCGATTCCGCCAATCACCGCTTCGCCACCTCATGGGCTGAGCGCGATTCCCTGGCCTGGTCAATTCCCCCATTATGTGGGCGAACGCGGTGATTGCGGAATCGGGCCACATGACTTATTTGAAACCCCCCCTCTAATTATTATGCAGACGGGGTATGGATAACCTATAATTACCGATTAATCAAATTAGTACCCTGTGAGGCATTACGCAGTTTCCCTCCCGCTACACATCCCCCTCCCCCAGTGGTTGCCCTCCCGGGACACAACCAGAGGACGAGCGGGATGGAAATACGCACTAGCGCTATCAATTATTCCTATCCTAACTCTCCATGTCTTCCGATATCTTCCAGTCCAGTGAAGTCATCACACCAGGCATGCCATTTGTAGTTGGCATCACAGCAGTCAGGTGTAGTCAGCTATCCCTTTCAATGAACAGCCATTCTCCTCTAGTCAACTGAAGCATTACCCAACCAGGTTTTGCCATCCAAAGTTCGTTCCGTCTGGTCACTCATTGCTCCTAAAGCCCATATCACAGTCACCACTCTGCTAGCTTCCCGAAGATGCTCCAACACGTTTATGTCATAAGGAGTGCTGTGGCACACCGTCGTTTCGATACAGTCTCGCGTCTACCGTGACCTTCAAAGAATTGGCCTAATTACTAAACTAAAGTCAAAAGTTATGCAAACCATGCATTTTTTTTAATCATCGCGTGCGCAAGACAATAGTCCATGATTAACTCAATGAATCTGTATTTTTTTACCCTGTATAAACTTTTTCCCCTTATTACTCAATAACCACAAGGGGATTCTTGGGGACTTTTTGTTGTTCCTTACATATTAGAAACTATCCTGAAAAAAATATCCTATGGCTTTATTTATTTCCACCTTCCTCTCTGTACACAGACCTAAGTTTCGGACTATAGACCTATTCAGCTTACGTCATTCCACAGACATGTTTGGTGGACAGATCATAAATTCCAGACTAGCAAAGAGGCGAATTAATTAAGGTCGCAGGAAATGAGATGATAACTACTCCAAATTTTACGTGGCATTCCATTCCATCCACAGGGCACCAAAAAAGAAATTACACTACCAGTGACATCATTAGTGAAACTATTGATTTTCAAAGTCCAGTGCCATGGAATAATTCACACCATTCCCTGGAATTTTCTTTTACTCTCTGAACATCATAGTCACTTGATGTCATCACCAACCCCAAATATTGAATGCTCTCGCCCTCCTTTTAGACTTGACCAAGGGGGTAAACGCAGCAAAACCATCTCCGTCTGGGCGCTGACATTTTGAGTATTGCACGGAATAATTATCAGTTTGGGTGCTTGTATACCCCCATAATGTCCATTCGATACAAACAAGCCGCCCACAATACGTTGTGGATGTTTGGTGCTATTGGGTGGTTAATATGTCCTACCCATGCCACACACCTTAATTAATGACACGTCATCGTCTTGAATTTAATAAACCCCTCAATGAATACATCTTTCACCTAGCGCGTCAATTGCATTATGAGCAAAAGAGTATCTGCGCACAATGATCCAGTTACACTATTATTACACCTGGCCACCTCTACACATACATAATTTGTATCACTACCGATTAGTGTAATATTCAAAGCGGCACCCCCAGTATGTGGAAGAGCGGAGGCATCGACTTGCTTTTCTTTGTTTGGTACTCTAGGTTTTCTTTGTGGTCGGCAAAACATGCGAGACAGTGTATTTCTAGATTACGTACGTTTGCCTCTCTATCTATATAGAACCTCTTTGGGACTTTACACAACCACATCAATTATAGTTGCATTTCCTGGGACCATTTAGCTGTCAATCGCTCCCTGTTTTCGATTGCACAGGATCATTGACAGGTGAATGTATTGTAGTACGGGATGTGTCTATTATGTCCACCAACATGGCTGGCTCTTGAACGGTCTATAAACGTTGTAATTGGAGATTGGTGATCAAAACAATCAACATTGTGTTGGTTTGGCATATCTTGATTGAATTGGCTGTCAACTGGGGTAAGATCATTGTTTACCAGCCAGCTCAGCAAGCAATTGTGCTTTGTCAGGCTTGAGTAATACTTTCAGAGTACAATGCCATGATCAAATGCCTGTGGCTAACACATTAACATGCTTTGTGTCTAGGTTTAATTTGCCGCCTATGAAAACATTCAACATTCATTCATTATAGTTATGTCATGGGCCTATTTATATATATCACTAAATAGTAAGAATGGCTTTAAATAAAGAAAAAACAATATAATTCCCCACATTAGTAGTGATTTAGTGACTTGTGGAAGACGATGTTGCTAATCGCTCGCTTGGGATGTTTTGTACGATTCACATTTAAAAAAGACCTCAGCTATTCCAATATATTATCTCAAATTGTACTTATTGTATCATGCAAAAGTACAGGTTAGAAATATGAATAAAAGCATTCATACTCCAGAAATTTCGGGCCTAACCCACTGGAAAATATAAGATCATTATACCAACAATACCGCTATTAAGCAATTCGAAAATGTTCATGCCCTTCAAGGAACCCCGCCATATTTTGCATATAGCGCCGTAAGTTGGAGGTCAAAACAACGTTTTTTTTGGGTGTTATATTGCGTTTAATATGTTTTCTTCTTCTTCCTTCAACCTGAAACCGAACAAGGCCGAAACACTTTTGTGTTTAAATCAGGTATTGTGTAATAAAACCCTCCAGAACATTTATTTCCAGTGGCTTATTTCCACTGCAATGCAAGAAAAAGGCACATCAGACTTGTATCAATTTGCCTGTAAATCCTTCACTGATAATGTCTTTTCTTGGGGCCAATTCAATATCCAAAACAAAATTATCAACGAATCATTTAACGAAATAAGTTCGTATCGTGGGCGGGATGGGGACGAAGGTGCTTATTTCAGGTCGCCTTCATAATTCTGGCAGAAGGAGGGTCGGTCCAAGAACTGAAAGACTAACTCATGTGTCTTGCTGATTTATTCCTCGCCACAATTGTATGTACTAAGAACATTTGCCAGTAACCTAGTTTGTTTTCCATTTTTGTATGACGGATAAAGATACAAAATCTTGATGTGCATTGGTAAAAAATCATGTTTAAGCATGAATTACACTTTTTTTACATTCTTACTATAATTTTAATTACCGGTGTTTAAAAACTACAACATCTTTATTATCTCATGATGGATAGCGGGGTTTTTTTTAGTAATAAGAAAATATATTTTAGATCTACATGCCTGTTTACCGTTGTACATATAAGAAAAAAAGAAAGTTTCAAATTACTACTCCCAGTTTTAGAGTGATATACTCAGCAATGACATATTACCTCTATAGGTATTTGAGTTTATCCCTGTACTTTTAATTTCAATCATGTACCGAAATCCCTGTTGGTACGACGTACTAAATTGACGTATGGGTACAAGCAAGTCAAAAATTCAATCGGGATCTTTCCCTCTCTACCGCTTCATCACGATGTTTTTGGAGTTTGGGGAACCTCCCTGGTGGATACTGTTAAAGTCCGCGTTACACACTACTTGCATAAGAGCAGTTTTTTTTTGAAGTGAACAAATATTAAAAATAATCCACGATATCAATTAAAAACGATGGAACTTACCTGTCACGTTCTCCTGTGAGAGACGGCCATCTTCACGAATGAGGTCCGTTACTATTAGCCCTGGAGCTAGCACACATTGTACACATCTCAAGTCCAAAAGGTTTGAGTGATTAAATATGTGGACAGACTGACAGACAGAAACCCCTGAAACGTGATTCTAAGTGCCGCACCCAAAGTGGTGGCCTTAAGGAGAGGGGGCCAAAACAAGTTTGTAAGGGGTCAATTTGTAAATTGATCCCATAATGTTGAAAAGCACACCATGTTATGTGTCTTAACCATAAGGATTCAGAAAAGGTATAGTTTGTAATATGTACGGCCTAAAGTTTCAGAGTTTATAGCTAAAAACAGCAAAAAATCAATAATAAGGGTCAATTTCAGTTGTTACAGGGGTCAAATTTAAAGTTGCTCCGATTTGGATAAAAAAAATGGTGCAAATTATTGCGTGGAGTTCATAGGATTAAAATAAGGAATTAGTTTTGACTGTTCTAAATGCTTAGTTTCCGATTTAGGGGGCACAGAAGGTCAACGTCCATTGCATTCAATGGCTTGATTCTTGTTACCCCCTACTTCTTAAGCAAGCATTTGAGACCTCAAAAACTATTCCTTAATTTTATCCTATGAGCTCACCAATAATTTGCACCAATTTTTTATCCAAATCGGAGGCAATTTTAAAATTTTGACCCCTGTACAACTGAAATTGACCCTTTTTATTGATGAATTTTGCGGTTTTTAGCCTATAAACTCTGAAACTTTAGGGTGTACATATTACAAACACTAATTTTCTGAATCTTATGGTAGACACATAACATGGTGTGCTTTTCAACATGATTTGATCAATTTACAAATTTGGACCCTGTACCACACTTTGTTTGGACCCCCATCTCCTAAGGCACCATTGCGGTAACTAAGAATCACGTTTCAGGTGTTTATTCAGTCTGTCAACATATTAATCAATTCAAACCTTTTGTAATTGAGTTGAGATGTGTTACCAATGTGTGCTAGCTCCTGGGTGATATCATTTACACTGTAAAAAACAGTGAAATTAATACCATTTGCACTATGCTTAAACGTTTTTTTAAAAAGTTTAAAATCGAAAAATAGTCATTTGCCGGTAGGTTGTTTAGCATTTGACGCCAAGTGTTAGAGATTTGAAATGGTTATACCTAAACATTCTACTTCGCAAACCCACGGTTATAAACAACTAGGCGGTCCCGGGTTTCGCGATCACCTGGGTTTCGCGATCACATGGGTTTTGCGATCACCTGGGTTTCGAGATCACTGGTTTCGCGATCACTGGCATGAATGTCCCCAGGTGAAAGGTGCCCTTTTGACCTGGAATGACATCGTCATTGACCTTTACAATTTTTTTGTGGCCCACCAAGTTTCGTCAGGATACACCAAAGTTTACCCAATTTGACCTCAGTTGGACCTTGAATGACCCCTGATGGAACCTGTTGACCTTAAGATGCTGGCTCAAAAACCAACCCCACCCTCCAAGTTGCCTGTAATTAAACCAACATTTACTCCATTTGACCTCCTTTACCTTGAATGAACCCCCTTAAATGGACCTTGTCATGAACCTTAAAAGTTTGGTCATTTCAACAATCGACCCATCTCCACGTTAATGTCGATACACCGTTTACCTCATTTCACCTTGAATGACCCCTGAATGACCTTGTCGTGACCTCAAAATTGTTGGCATTCAACATTGGACCCCACCCTCCAATGTTTCATGTCCATACATCGTTACCTCATTTGACCTTGACTGCCCCTCGTTGACCTTGTCGTGACCGGTCAAAATTTTCGGCATCAACAATCGACCCCCGCCCACAAGTTCGTCTGGATACACCAAACGTTTCTCCATTTGACCTTCATTTGACCTGGAATGAACCCTGGATGACCTTTAATACCACTAACCAAATACAACCTCTGTCTTCGGAGGTCAGAGGCACTCCACCCACCAAGGATTCAGGAAGTACGACCTCGGTCTCCGAGAACCAACGTTGAAGCTGCTATTTGCCTTGAATGACCTGGAGACTGTCGTGACCTTCACCAATTGCGGCATCAACAATCGACCCCGCCAACCAAGTTTCGTCTGGATACACAAACGTTTACCCCATTGGACATCATTTGACCTGAAGGGACCCCTGATGACAATTTAATACACTAACCATAAAACCTCTGTCTTAGGAACGGTCAAGGGGCACCAACCAACCAAGTTTGAGGAACGTGCGGACCCTCGGTCTCCGAGAAATAACGTTTAACTATTTGGAACGTGAATGGCCCCTGCGGACCTTCACAATTTTTGGCATCACAATCGACCCCACCATCCAAGTTTAAGTCCATTACAACCAATGTTTACCTCATTTGACCTTTTTTGACCTTGAATGCCTCCGATGACCTTTGATCCAATAACCAATACAAACTGGTCTTCGGAGAAGGTCAAGGGGCACCCACCCCACCAAAGTTTCAGGAACGTGCGGACCCTCGGTCTCCCGAGCAAATAGGCGGGTCCAATTTGGACTCTTTTCGACCTCAAAATGACCCCTGAGACCTTTGATCCACTAACCAATACAAACGCGGTCTTCGTTTGGTCAAGGGGCACCCGCCCAAAAAGTTTCAGGACCGTGGCGCCCTCTGTCTCCGAGAAAATAGGCGCGGCGCAGACCACAACAGACAGAGAGACAGACAACAGACCACCGGTATGATTATATAGAGGTTTGGGGACAGGGGGAACGTTAACGCAACAACGAAGTTGCTGGGATTTTTCCATGTTGTCTAAAGGGTCAATACATATAATTTAGCTTGGCATCAGAAGTAAAATGGGATAGGTACGAAGAATCTCAGTATAACAAAACCTAATCTCGAAACATTCACCTCATTTTCCTGTAGTGTTTCGGGCATCGACCCCAAGGGACACGTTTTATTTCCTAACCCGGGGGATGTTCTCAATACAAATGACGATACGGGGACGTGCCACAGACATTGGTCATTTTCAGGCATTCTGTATATCAATGACCCCGTTTTCATTAAAATTTTGGTAATAAAATGGTCGGGGGGTTTTTCAAAATTTCCGCACTTATGGGAAATTAGTCAAATTTCTCAATCGGAAGCCAACTTTTTCTAAAATTGTTGGACAATTAGTCAAACTGAAGCCAAAATTGGTCCAGATTTTGCTTAAAATGTCAAAATTTGAGGACAATGGCAAATTTGGGTTTAACTTTGGCCCAAATTTGCATCTCTGGTAAGCTATCGGGGGTACTTTTTGACAAAACATGGTAATATATCAAAAAATCAAAATTGGCATCTACTTCCAGACATCTCCAGAGGCACGTCCCCTACCCAAACCAACTTTGAGACCCCCCGGGTTTTCTTAACAGTACTTCGCACCATGTTTTTTACAGTGAATCTTTACTTAACAACTAAGTTGGCTTGGATTTTTTTTCAATTTTCCAAGGGTCCCAATAAAAAATGCATATTTAGCTTGGTCATCAAACTTTAGATGGAATTCATGACGACGAATCCGGTATAATAAAATAAGCTTTGAATGCACCAAGTTCAGTATAAATGTTTATATAGCACACTGGTTGTTTCGATAATTGAGCCAATAAGGTAAGGGTTAGGTATTAAAATCCATCATCAATTCATGTATAAAGGTACAACGCACAATTCCAAGGCATCCATATACAGTGCATTTAGTGACTTCATATAGATCAGACCCTCAATAGATTTCTTAACTTGTATTTGGCTCCGAACTGTCTTAAAAGTGAAAAAAACAGGTGATTTTATTTGCTCACATTTCAACATAAACATAGGTTGAATTCGTATTTGCTCCAATAGTCGGGGAGATATGGCAATCCCCCGGTGGCCATCCATGGGCATCCTTTAGCAGTTTGAGAAATCCAAGATGGCGGCGCCATAAATTTATAATTATCGTATTCAATCCTATGATATCAAACTATGGAGTTATTAGATATATTATAGGACCCAATGAACAATTGGCATGGCACTCTTAACATTGAGTCATACTTCAAATGCAAAATGGAAGCCAAATCTTAATAATTTTAAAATATGGCCCTATAACACGAATACCTGAATAAAAAATGAAACATTAAAGACTTAGATTATGTTGTTAGACACGATAAATGTTATTTCTGAACTTTAGATTTGTAAATGGCTCATCAATATTGCAACCAAAAACGTGAATATCTTCAAAAAAACTTTGCCACAAATTTCTAAATATTTCCGTCAAGTATAATTATTGTGTCAATGAATCAATTAGAAATGCACTGTCACAATGAACGTTCTCCCTGACTACAATACGAAATGACCAAGTTCACAATTTTTGCTGCACTAACGAATAAAGCTTAATCCTTTAGATGTGGATATTTTTGAATGGAAGCTTTACTTTGGTCTAAACTAAAAGCATTACTTTGATTTTTAGGGGCACCAAATCAGATATTTGCTAATTTTTAAAACAATATTGGTATCAAAATAATTCAATTTGATCTAATTGTGTCGAAAAATTGGACAAATTATTTGGGCGCTCTCCGCTGACTAATCTTATTTTAGAGTGTATCACTATGTGAGTTAGGATTTTAGTTGTATAAGGAGCCTCATATAGTGGACGCGGGGATTGTATAAATAAATTCCATCTCATTTTGAGGTGCCTTATACCTCCCACTCTAAGAAAAAAGGGGCGAAAGAGATTCTAATTTTCCTCTAGGTTTCTTCAACTGACCAAAAATAGTTTCTTTTACACGTCTGTATAGCATCATTTATGTTTCTGTTGGAACCTTTTTGGGTTCTCAGATTTGTTAAAGAACATTTTTGAGGTTTTTTTTTCCATCTTACAGTTTGCCATCTAGAGTACATAAAAGGTTATAAAGCCGTATTTTTTCTAGAGTGCATCTCCTCATTATTTCCCTTACACCTGAATCCCATCTCATTACGAGGTCCCTTACACACCGTCCCATCTCCACTTTAAATTCACTCCCCCTATTCCCTTTCCGAGCTCCATTAATGAAGACCCGTATCTAACCCCTAACCCTTTTGTACGTTTAAAACGGGTCATCTTTGAACCCGTTGTTTTAAGGGGGTTTAAAAGTTTGACCACTTTGTGGTTAGAAAGTGTAAAACGACATTTTGTGGTCATATTTTTGACCCCATTTGTTTTAGACAGTGGCATAGTTGGGGCCAAGGTGAAGGTCTACTTAAATGCTCACTATTTAAAATTACCACTACCATGAATACAGTACAACTAAGATAAAGTAGATTTTATATGAGAACTTTCCGAAAATCCCTTCAGTTGAATTGTTTTTTCTTCTAATAGGAGACCCTGTTGCTGGAGCTTCAAAGTGAATAAAGCAAACTACATCAAACTATATCTGAATCTATACTGTAACCTCATTATAATTAATGTCCTGTCTTAAATTCGTTTATATAGTTTTAAAGGATACACTAAAGGGGGGGGAAAAAATAGTTTAAGAAGAAATAAAAACAAACTATATACTTTACTTTGTAGTTGATTAGCTTCAAACCTTGAAGTCTCCAACTTTTAACAGTTTTAATTAACCCCCCTCGTCTTACCACCCCAAGTGAACTTCGTTCCGGTGCGCTAAAATACCAACAACTTTCGTACAAAGCTCTAGGTAATCGTTCTCTCATCCTTTCCGGTCGTTTTAGCGAAAAAAAATGTGAAGTAGCACATAACATAACATAACATTTATTTCTATCCACAATCATACATCAATAGAAACATACACAATACATAGTAAATAATGTAATTTGTATATATACATGAAGTGTAAATGGAAGAGTACTGGAGAATAAGCCTAATAATGGCCTGTCAAGTTCCAGACTCTATTTCTATTTGTTATAGTTTGATATGAGTGACTTTTTATAATTAAGTTTAAAAGAATGAAGATTTTTGAGTTTTTGACATTAGGTGGAATGGTGTTCCATTGTTTGACGCCAAGGTAAGATATAGATTTACCATTAAATTCAAGTTTATATTCGGTATTGAAAGTCTGAAGCATGTCTTGTAGGATAAGTGTGGTTTTCAGCATTTGTTACAAACATGTTGTCAAATGTGGAGGGTAACAGATTATTGCTACATTTGCACATGAATGTACCAATATTAAGTTTACACACATCCAGTATTTTTAGTTGATTGTATTTAACAAATAAAGGATTTGATGCACTTCTGTAATCACTATTGCTCACTGCTCTCAGTGCACGCTTTTGAAGAAGATGCAGTTTTTCCATTTCAGAATTGCATGCACTTGCCCATGCAGCTGATCCAATATGTAATGTTTGAGAGAACAGTGTGTTATAGAGACTAAGAAGTGCAGTTTCAGGTGTAGAAAATGTTTTACTTTATAAAAATTCCAAAACTACTAGAACATTTCTTCCCTAATTCCTCAATGTGATTTTTCCAGGTAAGGTTTTGGTCATAGTGACTCCTAAAAATTTAAAAGCATTAACTGATTTGTTTTAGTATCATCGATTGAGATATTCAAATGTTTATTTAGTTTGTTTTATTTGAGTGCCAAAAAGCATGTAGTTAGTTTTCTTAAGATTTAGTGAAAATTTATTTGGACTTGAACCAGATGTTTAGTTTACTAATACCATTATTCATAATTGTGTTTAGTTGATTAATATCATGATGTGATGTAAACGCACTGGTATCACTGCTATAATATAAAGATAATTCGTGAGCAGCATTTGGAATATCATTAACAGAAATGATAAATCCCAAGGGTCCTAAAATAGAGCCTTGGGCATACCGGTTTCGATATATTTGGTGGTAGATTTGTGACTATTGTAATCAACGAACTGCGTTTTGTTTTGTGAGGTAATTTTGAACCAGTCCAAGACAATACCTCTGAAGCCATATAGTGATACATTTTAGCTATTGAGGATGTCATGATTTATGGTGTCAAATGCCTTGGAAAGGTCCAAAAATACCCCAGCAGTTGTTTGATTATTATTAGAAGCTTGAGTAATTTTATGCACAAGCTTGTTATACCCATACTTGTGGAGTGTCGGGATTCGGGTATGCCGTCCCAAAGTCGAAGGGTGGGGGGGGTGGTTTTTGGGGGGGGGGGGGATTGCCAACCAAGGATAGTTTATGGTGCATTTTTGGAAAGTATTTAGCACAGTATGGCTCTAAAACTCTGTTATGTAAAACTAGATTATACTATAGTACCCAATGAAACAATTGCCAGCTGAAAACAGCATGAAAATCCGATATTTCTACGTTTTTAGCGCAAAATTGGATTTTCGCCTATTTTCTGTGGTATAATGCCAGTTTGCCGACTCGCGGACCTGATGACGTCATTGTGACGTCATACTAGGCATGTTGGTACTACTTATTTCGGTATAAATGGAAGAGGAGGACCATAACTATCCAATGTATCAAAATCATAAGCATCGGGTGCTATATAACGAATTCTCGAAGGGGGGTGGTAACCACCCCTCCCCCTTGGTAAACCGTGTTACAAAAAAAGGCTTGGTAAGACGAGGGTTAAATATAGTCATAAAGGTCGGGAAATGCTTACAGAACAATTGTGTATTTCAGGTCTTGCCAATACAATAGTTTTCTTCTGTTTGCAGTATTTTCTCTGTCTTACGTTGATATTTACAGTGCTATTTGACCTTTTAAATCGTCGCAAATTATAAAAACTCTGTTGTGCGCGAGGTGTGGCTAACACTGTCTACCAAAGTGGAATTGTTTACCAAGTCCCATTGCCAAACTGCACTTTTTTCTTGGAAATCCGATATTCCTATTTTTTTAATGGCGAAATAGATTATAACATGTTTATAGCTCATTATATTGCAAGTGAAGAAGCTATTTTTTCAAATGATTGCCGCATATCCCGTTACAGAAAGGCTATAGGAATCTGTGACGTGTTTGAAAAATTAACTGTTAAATTTAAAAAAAAATGTAAAATGCATCTTTTACAGAAAATAGTCTCATATTAAGCTTCTGATTAATATTTTCTTTTCATGATAAGACATTGCCTACCAAAAACAACTGAAGTTTCATTCAACCTGATACACAGTTCGCCACGGATATCCGCGAATTACATGTTCTTCCATTGTATACGAACTCACAATAGACGGGTACCAGCATTGATAAGTCCAAGGGTGGCTTAATCCCGTTGACTTTTCATCACTTACCATTGCCGCATCTCATGCAGGGCGTTGAATCAGTGATTTGGACTCGTGTTTTTGTTTTTGTAAATTTCTGAGCAAATATTTGTCGCAGGGGGATTAAACGTGACATACGGCAATCGGATCACTTTTATGAATTTATGTTTACTCAATCAATCATTTAATTACGTTTTATGTGGAAAAATACGAGTAATTTCTCCACTCGATAATGAAGGAATAAATTATGAAAAATTCTAACCAAGAGCTAGGATTTGAAAATGTCAGGTATGTCTTTTGAATTTCGTGAATTTTGACTACAAAATGCAAAAGAAGTCGCATGTTAAAAAAGACTTCCGTCTTTAGTTAGAGCAGTTTTGTATAGTAATATGTTAAAAAATAGACCATTTTTATGTTAATCACCTATTGTTTTTAAACAGGAGTGGACAACCTTGTAAAAAACTTTTGGAGGGACTTCAAATATTTATCTTTCATTTTTATCCAAAAAAATCCTATATGTTAACTTCACTTCCGGTCAGTTTGCGTTTTTGACTTTAGATCTGCGCCCCTATTACCATACATACCAATAAATGCCATTTAATACAGCGCCCTCCAAGGACCACAGCGCTGAAGCAGAAATTATATAATACAATCAAACATGCAAATTTAACAAACAAATTGCATAAAAAAAAACCAAAAGTCGAAATCAATTGAACTAAGCGGTTTTCATCTATCTTTGAATATTCAGAAGTTTTGGCCTGCTGAGATGGAAGGCAAGGTTCCACATTCGTGGTCCTTGCCACTTGAAACGCTTTATCTCCGTACGAGTCCTGGTTTTAGGAACATAAAAGTGTTGTGTCACAGATGAGCGTGTTGCTTATTTCGTTTATGATATGGTATCATTTTCTTGAAGATCTTGAGGAGCCTTATTATTTATGCACTTATAGATGATGACAAGAAGTTTGAATTCGATACGTTTACGGATCGGCAGCCAATGAAGACGACGTAACAATGGGGCCTGGGTGAATATCGACCCACCATATATATCACTCTCGCAGCTCGATTTTGTAGGCGTTGCAGACGTGTATTCAGTAGCTCTAAACAGTAAGGCGTTACCATAGTCAATACGGGAAAGACAAGTCTTGAACAGCTAGTTTACATGTGTCCTGATCTAAATGTTGCCGAATTCTTGATAGATTACGTAGTGGTAGCTGACACACTTCACAATAGAGGATATTTGAGATGACATGTTCATAACAGGATCAAATATGACTCCGAGATTGTTCAGCCTCAACGTCGGTTCAATGGTCACATCATCAAGCATTAACTTCACATCCTTTAAGTTGCAATGAATCTCGAAGATGCAGCTATAAAAAACTCAGTTTTGTCCTCGTTTTACTGCAGCTTTTTTGGGTCATCCAAGATTTAATTTGACGAACACATAGCCTGAAGTTGTTCCGTTGGTTCGGTAAGTCAGTTAGAAATGTCATTTTCGAGAATGTCTCCCTATTTTCACAGGTGACCGATAGAAATTTGGCGTTTCTAGTTCTGCCGATAAATTACAATCTTGGACCCCGATTCTAATTACAAAATGACAATACGCACTTTGGAGCATTACGCTTCGCAGCTATAGTTTACTAGGCAAATATTAACACAAACTGTACTAAAATCTCAAATTTTGAAAATTGGGGCGCCTAAACATGTGTAGCCACAGGCATTTGATCAATGGATTGTACTTTCTGAAAGTATTTACTCAAGCCTGACAAAGCACAATTGCTTGCTGAGCTGGTAAACAATGATCTTACCAGGTGACCGCCAATTCCATCAGATAATGGACCAACGCAACACACTGTTTTGCTTGCGTTTATTCACCAATCTCCAATTACAACGTTTATAGACCGTATTCAATAGCCAGCATGTTGGTGGACAAGATAGACACATTCTAGTACTACAATACATTCACCCTGTCAATGATCCCTGTGCAATCGCTAAACATGGATCGATTGACAGCTTAATGTTTTGTAGTCCTGGAATTTATTGCATCTGTCCACCAACATGTCTGGTGGCTGACGTCATATTGAATACGGTCTATAGTCCAGGAACTTAGGTCTGTGTACAGAGAGAAGGTGGAAATAAATAAGCCATAGCTGATTTTTTTCAGGATAGTTTCCTAATATTGTAAGGAACAACATATCAAAAGTCCCCAAGAATCCCCTTGTGGTTATTGAGTAATAAGGGGGAAAAGTTTATACAGGGGTAAAAAAAAAATAAAATGATTCAATTGAACTAAATCATGGACTATTGTATTCTTCTTGTCACGCTGATTAAAAAATGTATGGTTTGCATAACTTTTGGACCTTTAGATTTAGTAATATAGGCCAAAATTTCTTTTGAAGGTCATCGTGGGGTAAAATGTCAACAAAACAGTCCGATATTAATACATGAACCCAAATTACTCAGTATATGTTGTAACGTCATATATAAGCAAAAATGCTTATTCACTCTATCTACATCTTTTAAATATTGACCTTATAGGGCAGTGGCTTTTGACCTCTCCCATAGACCCTGCCGAAAACCTGTCATAATGAGCCCTATAACTATGGTAGAAATTACCTTCAATCAACTTTTAAATATATCCTTTCATTCATACCAAGAGACGACCAATTTGATACACTTTTGACCAAGAATCGGAGCCTTCTTGACTTTTTAAATACCCCAATATGACTTGAACCGTTATTTCCCTATAGTTTATAAAACGATAAGTCACAGATAGGCAAACTATACCTTTTTTAATCCTTATGACATGAAGCAACCCTTTTGTACATTTGAAGACAATTGGACCATAGTAAATTGTACCCCTGTACAAACTTACCCCCTTACTCAATAAGCACAAGGGGATTCTTGGACTATTAGTGGGGTAATTCATGAAGTTTTCTAGAGTGTCCTTCGAGATTGTCCAGTGTATACTTAGTCCAATCGGGACATAAGAAAAGCGACTATTGTTGCACTTTATGTATAGTGCAGGGGATAACACCATTCTAATTTCTTTTGAGACTCTTGAGCAAATGTGTTGAATTGTTGAGAGAACAGCAGTATAAGTGAAAACCTGCTCATACTTGGGACCTACTCCACTTTGATTTGTAACGCATTCTTCAGATAGCGGCTGACTGGACGCATGATTATTGTAGAACCAGAATGCAATCCACATCAGTGAGAGTCAATGATCTATGAAACAGTAAGCATTCCCTTCAGCAACCTGAGGTAGTAGCCACCAGAGAGAGCATCGATGAACTGTTTGGCCAAATATCTCTCTTTCAATGAGACCATTGCCCACACCACTGTCATTTAAATACGTTTCTGCATATCGCAGGGTACTTAAGCTACACTGAGAAAAGGGTTTACAACAACTTGTGTAAAATTTTCCATAATCCCTGCGTTCGCACAGACTACTATCATTTTTATGTAAAGTTTTTACATAACATGTGTTAATGTAAATTTTGACTTATTAGTTATGTAACATTACTAGCTAATATGTAAGCAAATTTACACATAAGTGTTAGGTAAAATAATTTACCAACAAATTATTTAAGAAATCAGAACATCACGGTTATGTAACTTTTTACAAATTATTTATGTACAATGATTTACTACGAATTGTGGTAAAAATACCAAAGTCCTTACATATTTACACATTTCTTGTGTTCATTTGATAGCATATAATCTCATGTGAAAAAATAACATAACCAATTATTTCATTTTATAATTCAATTATTCAAGTAAAATTGGTGACAATGTACAAATATGAGCCTCCCTTCCACCCCCTCATTCATGCCCTTGTTCACCAAATTTCCACACTATATACCCATCGTAAGCAGACAATCGTAATTACTGTTATTATCTATATTATTACGATGCGTTCGACTTGAGATGGAAATCCACACACCAGCCCTGCAGTATCGACTACTGTACAGTGCCAATGCATTGCTGAATGTGACTTGCATGCTCGAGTTTTGCGCAGCAACAACCATTTTAGAAGAGTGGTACCGGGGCCGGGAATAATAACATTTGTCATCATAGCTAAAATTGACCGTAGTGATGTGGAGTTCATGAAAACAGGTGTTGACAAAATTAAAAGTGGTGGCAATTTGCATACGACGCCATTTTCCAAAATGGAAGCCATCTTAAAGCCAAAAAACACCTAAGAAGACAATTTTGGTGTTAAAAGGTTTTTTTCTCGTTCAAGGAGTTCAATAAAATTATTCCTAAACCATAAAATGTTGCATGTGCCGACATTGTCCAAGATGGCTGACATTTTATTGACAAACCTTACATTTCTTATTATGTCCCTGGTCAAAATCCAGTTGATCCAGTTGAAAGTTGTTCCATTTTCCGTGACGGAACTAATTGGTTTCAACTGTTTTTAAAGACACTATCAGTGATTTGCTAACTCGGCAAATCGAAAAAATCATAAAAAAATCAGATTTTGCATGTATTAACAGTACAGTATCAGTAACAAACCCTCTGCAAATGATAGACCCAGACGCAACCTAAAAGGACAGAATCGGAGATTTGAGTCATTACTGTCCGAACGGACACTTACTACAACACGTAAATGAATGGAAAATCGTATCTTGGTACACTCGGTTTTCTTCCTTTTTCTGTCAATTCTACAGTTGGAAAAGGTGACTTATGAGAATTCTACTGAGACTTATCCTTCACTTAGAAGCTATTCCTGTAAATTTCATATATTGTTCAAATCACTGATAGTGTCGTTAACTGTTTGTAACTGGTCTTAACTGAGTTCAACTGGTCAGTAAAAAACCTAGTTGAAAATTGTTCCATTTTCCGTCACGGAATCAACTGAATCAACTGGATTCAACTGGATATTTAACTGGGATCAACTGGATTCAACTGATTCCAGTTGAAACCAGCTCAACTGGGATCAACTGGAATTTTGACCTGGGGTAGCCTAGGAAGATGATTGTGGTGTCAAATTAAAGATTTTCCGGGTCAATGAGTTCAATAAAACTATTTACAAAACTGTCAGAAGAATATAAAAGTTTAAAAATCGGGTTATCCCCTTTTAAATAAACTGGAAGAACAGAATTCATGATTTGATCACGGGTTTAATCAATAGTTCCAATTAAATAGTCATATTTACAGTAGATTTGACAATTATTTCAAATGGAGAGAAATTGCATATCTACAAGAAACCATTTTTAGCCCAATTCCTTGGGTTACATACTGAACTACACAAAATATAACAAAAGGACGGAACAAAGATACAGTTGACTGAACACTAAACAATATATTACTGAGCTGTCGTAGCTGTCGTCATGATTTAGGTTGTTTGTAAAATACTTCCTCCTTCCGCCAGCGTTCACGTTCAACAGCTTTCCACTAGAATGGGACTGAGGTGTTAAAGTGTTGTCGTGGTTGTGCAAATAAGCAATATATTGTCACACGAAGGTAAGTGATTATCCTACCTCGGTAATAAAAAAGGTGTTGCCAATAAGACAATACTGCGTTATGACAAATACAGTTTTTGAGATTGAATGGAATGGATTGAATGGACAAAAACAGCTGGGAAGCGGTGGTAAACTTTTAAACAGTACGAATGACAAGTAAAGCTAAGTAAAACATTATCCGCATAGTGTATATTTATATAAATAGATATACTAGTCAGGCGGAAGTATGTGCATTCAGCCCAATTTTCTATCGATATATTTAAGTTTATTAGGACCTAAGCCAATAATTTTTGGAGGGTGCGCAAAATTGGGTACACTGGCTCTATGTCTGAAATCATTTAAACTCTCTGAAGTAATATATATATATATATATAATATATATATATATATATATATATTATATATATATATATATATATATATTATATATATATATATATACATTGCCAGAACGACATCGTTCCATTATACCGTTTCCTAGTTGCGATATTCCTTACTTCTCATTCACTTCACATGAGCTATCGGAACCTCGTGTCACAGCGCATTCCTCTTTCCGGGTTTCCCTTGATTGTACATGCACAACCCCGTGCAGTAATTGGTTTGACTAGATTGCACGACAAGCATTATGCATGGTGTGACGTCATAATTAGCACGTCGTGCCTGGCTTTGTTGGTGGTTTGAGGATTCTTTTGCGTTTGTATCGCAATGGAGTACCGGTGCCCGGCGGCAAACCTTGACCCGGGGGGCACTTGTATTCAAAGGTGGATATGATGCGTGAACATAGACTTTCAAAATGCACCCTAAACACGTATTTTCACCGACTAAAAATCAAGCTAAAACATACCCTAACAAGTATTTTTATCTGTTTATGATACCCTCAACAAGTACGCAGTGCATTTGATCGTAAATATACCCCTTTTTTTTATCTTGCTTTGCTTTACTTTACAAGTTTCGATTACAATATTTGGATGATTTTGATCCCTGCCTAATGAGATATAACATGACAATATCAGGGTTAAGAAAAAACATACCCTTTTTCCTTATTTTGCTGTTTTTGACACCCTAAACGATGTACGCGCGTACATCGCCTGTTGGGAAAAAAGACACCCTTTTTACGCGTTTCTTGTTCACGCATCATATCCACCTTTGAATACAAGTGCCCCCCCCCCCCCCGGAACCTAGACTCCTTTATAAATATTGTTGAGTGTCCGGTAAAAGTTTGTTCGTGCTGTACTCTTTACACCCTGCGCTCATAATTCCTTCTGACTATTCTAAAATGGTTAGATATTATACAAGTATACATCACCTAGACACAAGCGAATGAAATAGCAGGAGAGAGTCATATGTTTTTGTTTGGTGTTTTGTTTTGTTTTTGGTTTTTTTTCCAAAATATAAGAGTTCAAATTCCGGTGTCATAAAAAACAGTGTCCGTGTGACTGATTATCCCAGCTGCTGCCCGACTTAGGGGATTTTAAAAATGAGGTTTTCATTCCTCACTCATTTTCCTCACTGGGACGCCCTCACTGCTTAATTTCCTAAATCGGAATTTTAAACATGAGGTTTTCATTCCTCAATCAGTTTCTTTACACCGGGAGACACCACTCGGTACTCAGGAAGACAGTGTGAACCAAGCTTGTCAAAAGTGTTTGAGCACTTGAGGAGATATAAATTTCCCTAATTTGCACTTGCTTGCTTGTAGAACACCTTATGAGATTGTTTCAAGGACATAGAAACTAGAAACAACTACAAATTTTGAGCTAATTTTGAAATTACTTGCAGACTAATTTTCAAAATTGAAGCAGCAAAATAACCCCATGCTTTGTTTCAGTTGATAAATAATTGTATGATTTTTGTAACATATTTATCACTTCACATTTTACGTATACAATGTTATAAATTGAAGGGAAACAAGAACAAAGACATATTTTACAAGCAATTATCGTAAAGGAAATTGGAGTATTATTAGTTATCATACCCATTTAATCGGAAAACACTTATTTTCAACAATATTATTTTCTTCTCTTTTGGCTTTTTAACTTTAGAAGTACGGTAAGCTAATGTGTAGTTTACCATTAGAAACATGCACAAATAATGGAGGTATGGGAACATAAGTATTTTGTGTACGCGAGGTCAACGAATCTTCTAATGTTCCTTTCAGGGGAAATAAAATATTATATGTTGAATGAACGTTTGTTACTTCATCCAGATCATGCAAGTATGTAGAGAATACAATACATGCACCTGTTTCACCTGAACATTTCTTATCATTTCAGAAATTTACAACATCACGATGGGAGCTTCCGGTGGCAAGATTGATTTCAAAGACATTGACTTTCATGAAATAATTGGCGAAGGTGGATTTGGAACTGTACATCGTGTTACTTTTAAAAAGCCATACAAAGGACACACAGAAGCTGCTGCAAAGAAATTGCTCCAAGTGTCGATGAAAGAAGTCGAAATTATGCGTCAACTTCATCATCCAAACATAGTGACCATGTTAGGATTCTGCCAAACTGAACATATTAATGTTATTCTTCTTGAGTATGCACAACATGGTTCTGTACATGACTATTTGGCGGATGGGTCTAAACCTTTATCTCACAATCTCAAGCGTAAGTGGGCAAAGGAAGCTTGTCTAGCAATACAATATCTGCATCATAGCAATTTCCTGCATAGGGACATAAAGCCGAAGAACTGTCTTCTCTTCGAAGACAACATCTTAAAGCTATGTGATTTTGGTCTTGCGCGTGAAATTGATAAGTCTCAAACAACTTCCAGCCAGAAGGGAACCTATCGCTACATGGCACCAGAAATACACAGGGGGAATGCACGAGGTAGAGCTGTTTTCTCCAAACCAGCAGATATCTATGCCTACGGGATGTTGATCCTAGAGATCTGTACAAGGAAACCGCCCTTTGATGGTATGGAATATCTATATATAGTCTACCATGTAGGAAATGGCACACTGAAGCCAATCAAATCTCCAGAATGCCCAAGTGATCTAGCAGCTATAATGGAGCAATGCTGGAATGTTGATCCTAAGCAACGACCAACAATTGAATTTATTGCAGCAGGTAAGGCAATGGTAAAAATTTCTTGGAAAATCTTGAAGGTGAAGGGCCCAAAATTGGCAAAAGGTTGCGGGTATTTTGCCCGAAATATCCTCTCATCTCCATTAGATATAAAGTTATTTATTTTCTCTTGTCTTATTCGGAAAGCATCTTGTTAAGTACCTTGACTTGGTCAGAAAAATGCGTCGAAAAATGACCAATTCCCGATATGAGATTTCAATAGAACCTTAATTACACAACATTTTCATTTTTATGATATAGTCCTTTTCTGCAATAACACTTCCACCCTGTTTAAAAAAAATAGTACAATCAGGACTCGTCTCTTTTAAAAGACATTAATCAGCTTTTGACAGTCTTTTGGTCGAGATGATCCAGAAAATGTTAAATACTGCTTAGAATAGGATGCTGGTTAGTGGACTTCTTTGGAATACTCTGATGCCGTATTGCATTCAATCTGTTGTTAATTCCCTTATCTTCACTCATATATAGCTTTCGTTATAGTACTCGAATATTATCTTCCGTGGTATCATTCTAGTGCAAACTGGATTAAGTTGTGCGGTAAAGTACCATATGTATTTTGGAGATCAAGCCAGGTTGTTACTTTTGATTTTCTTTTTGGAGCATCTAGGTAAGTGCCTTTGTGTGTTCTACACACTAGGATTTTTCATGAAGCTTTTCTGAGTGGACTTGTCCATGGAATCATTTTCTGTCAGGCAGGCGATGGTCCTTGGAGCTAGGAGACCCATTCCAAGGTTACCACTCCAGTTTTTCAGTTTGATTGGTTTGCCGGTTTGTGGGTTCAGGTGTGTTCTCATACTAGGAAACGAGGATGGTTACGCCTATTGTTAGCTCACTGGTATGTCGCCTGTTCTCCAGATATTGCATATTACTTAGTGAAAGAGTTGTGTTTTTTTTGGGGGGGGGCTTCTTCTTCTTATCGTGTCCAAACACAGTGGTTCTCAAATATGATCCAGCCAGAGATGGGTAAAACGTCTGGCTGCTTCAATGATTTCCGCAAGGTCCTTGTCTGTGCATTGTTGCTCCAGTAGTGGGCAGACCAAGAGATGTTCCATTGTCTGTGGTGTTGTTCCACAACCACAATTAGTGTCATTGTCTGCTTCCAGGTAGCCCCACGTCTGCAAGGAAACCTTAGATCGGCCAATTATGGTTCTCAATCTGTTGAGGCATCGCCATTTAGCCCATGAGGAGTCAGCTCCAGGTGGGAGATGCTCACCGCGTTAAAAACCAACAGATTTTACTTGGTTGAGGACAAGTCTGTCTTTCCACAAGGCGACTATCTTAAGCTCCTTAGAGACTGTTTCAAGAGGTTGAACTTTGCTTAAAAACTCTCTGGATTTGAGGCGGTTGGCAGCAGGTATCTGTCGAGACATAGGTGCTTCACATTGGCAGCTACGCTTTTCCATGCTCGCTACGCTACGCTATGTCCTGCTAGGATGTATAAGTTCTCCGTTGGTGTTGGACAAAGGCATCCTGTGATAAGCCGGCAGGAGACATTTAACGCTGAATCAAGCTTCTTGGCATGGGTTGATGTTTCCCATACAGAGCAAACAAGCACGCTCCCTTGTGGTAGTCCATGCTTGAGCCTACGCCATAGGCTCTTCTTCACTCCTAGCTGAACAAAGAACATCCTGTTTGTCAGCATTCCTTTAAATAAGCTCAGTCAAGAGGATGTCCTTGGTGATATCCAGAATCTTATAGAGTAAGCATCTGTGATCGTAGGCTGCTGATAGGTCGACGAACACAACTCCTGTTACCAAACCCTTCTCGAAACCATCGTTCATCGATTGGATGGATCTTTCCCAGGCTTTAGGATGGTAGACCATGCTTTCTTTGGTCATATCGGTGGATTCAATTAAAGTATGCCAGGTTTTGATCTTTTCCTGTTGTTGCTGCAACCTTTAGCAGTTGTTTTAGCTTCAGCTTCAAACATGGAAATATACTCTTGATATTCTCTAGCACCATTACATGGAAAGGCCTGTTATATATTCCGTCCTACAGCTTCTGGGTATGAATCTTCGGGCAGTCTTGTTCACTAGTTGTGCAAATTTGTCATAGTTATGGAGTTTTGGATCAATCCTCTTCACGTTCTGATCCAGGTCATCAGTGAATCCTTGCCAGTCTGCGTTCTTATAGTTAAAGCGACGCTTAAAAAGACACTTTGTTTGGTCTTACTGCAGCGTTGACTTGAACACCGATTGGTCGATGTTGAGTTAGTCTAACAGGGACACTTCTTCCGAAACAAGTAAGGGATGTGATTAGTTCTTATGATAGACAATCAGTTCTGCAAGGCTTGATATTTTGATATAAAGACTTTCTTATGACATACTTGGTCTCTTCATCCCCTTCAAGGGGGTGTTATTTGGATCCCAGATTTTCAACACTGTTGGTGGAGCTGAAGTATTAACTCCACATTTTTTAAAAGTTTTGTTTTGTTTCTTGTGGAGTGGGTTTCTTCGAAAGTTATTATGTGTTATGCAGTTTGAAGCCGCTTCTGTTAGGCTGTAGTTTCCGGACCTTATTGTGCATAATCATACATTTAGATTTGACTAAAGGAGCTTGACATCCTTCAGGCCTGATTTTCCATAAGTTTGTCAGGTTGCGCCAGTATCTTCAATTGCTGAATAGCTCCTCCGTCTTGACTCAGTCTGTAGTCCAGAGGTCGTTTCCGTAAATTCTCGCATGGACGTGGCGTATTGCTCTTTGTAGGGCTTTGAGCAAAACAATATAATTATGAAGATCTATAGGCGGCTATTGTCTCAAGATCATCCGGGATACTTCTCCTGCACCAGCATTCTTCTCCTGCCGTCATCTGTCTTTCCAAGTAGTACTTTCGCCCATTAGCCATCCAGTTTTTTTTTTCATGGTAGTCACCAGAAGTTAGAAAAAACTTTATGTAGCTTGTTGAAATCATTACGGTTGAAGATTTCATAATAAATGTTAGTGGTTTTGCAATCTGAAAACACAACACTGCAAAAACTGTATTTTGCGAGTAAACACTATATAAACACATTCTTGCTATCACTTTGTAAACATGTGTTTAATTAGTAAACATCGGTGTTTAGTTTCTAAACAAAGTATTGAATAGTTCGTTGCGATATGCAATATCGATTCTATCATCAAAATTACAGCATTGTTTCTCATGAAACATATACATGTTGATGAGTGTATGTAAGTAAAAGTTCTCATAGAAAACGATATATTTGTAAAACGTGACAAGCACCTTTAGCAGGTAATTCTCTAAACCTACTTTTTCGGAACATATTTTTGCTACACTCTAATATTTTACTCAATGTTTATAGGGGACAGCCCTTTCTGTTGAGTGAAATCGCATTCGTGTAAAACTTAGGCATTGTTGGGTAAAGTATACTCAATTTTATCTCCCAGGTTTACTCAACTTTGAATAAGATTATACTCCAACAGAACAAGTTGTTCCCTTTTAATCACATTGAGCACACTATATGATGTTTACGGATTTTTAAACACAGTTTATTATATTAATTCTTGTCATTTCAGTTCTCTGTAATTGGTATCGAGTAACAACGATCGATTTAGATGACTCAATCATAGCTAACACCATTGCATGCTGTCCTAATGGTCATTTGGTTGTTGGTAACATGACGGGACCAGGACGTCTGTACATCCTTAGTCGCAATGGGGCATACAAAATGACACTGACGTCACCTGCAATGCATACGTGTAGGTTGTGTGCGGGGTATAGCTGTCTCAACTCAAGGACACATCTTGGTAATAGATGACACAAGTTATGTGAAGGTATTCAATGAGGATGGTGAATACGTTCACTGTTTCTCTACACCAACATCACAAGAGGAACCTAATGCAGTTGTACTGGCGACCTGTATAGCCATCGATACGTATGGGTACATATTGTTAGGCAACGAGAAAAGGAAAATGATTACCATCCATACATGTCCTGAAGGGGTGCTAATTAATAAAGTTGATTGCAACATTGGATGTTCTGTGGCTGTAAACAGTCGAAATCAAATTGTCTATCATTCACAAAATGACGATAAAATAGTAGTAATAGACTCTTCGGGTAGCGAGATATTTGCCATAGGTATCAAAGCGTCATTGATACATGGAATTATGTGTGATTCGAATGATAGCATATACGTAGCAATGAGTGATGGCATATATCAGTACAGTCCATCATGAATTATAAGATGTTTGGCTACTGGTCTCAGGTACATTAGTCATTTATCCATGACGCCTGATAATTTACTTGTTGTGGCTAACACTTTCTCTCTATTAGTGTACACTTCAAAATAAACAGCTGGATTAAGCAATTACAGCTACAGCGTGGGTCCAAAATAACGAGACGGACGCTAACAAAAATATCAAATCAGGTTCTGATTTAGTCTAGAACAAAACTCGCAGTACGTCTTTATAAGTGACTTAACAAAACCGTTGCATGGGTGTGACATTTTACGCGGACGCTGCCACCCCTATGATTTTCGTTACTGAACATCCGATTCCCATAAACTTGGTACCACAGGATAGGCTTAGAGGAGCTTCTTTCCATTGATATCAAAATAAGTACCAACATTCTCATTATGACGCCACTATGACGTCATAAGTTGAGGAAAGTATAAAAATACTGGATATAGGGTGGAAAATTGATATTTCGCAATATTACTGACTCAAAAAGCATTATAGCACATACGCTTTCAGTATATAAAACTAGTCATTCCCATCAAGTAGAGAAAAAAAGGCATGGAAATCGGCGATATTCCAAACTTTTTAGGGGGAAAATGAATTTTCCCCTATTCTACACTTTGTACTATGGATATTGACGGTTTTGCGGACATGCGAACTTTATAACGTCATTCTGACGTAATCTAGGCATGTTGGTACTCATTTTGGTAGCCATGGAAAGAAGACCATAGCTATCCATTGGTACCAAAATCAAGTGTCCTGTGTAGTACTAGGCATGTTGGTACTTCTCTCCGAGAGGGAGGGTGGCTGTCATCCCATCCATCACTTTGGGATTACCCTTATCTTACCTATAACCCGGTTGATGTTTGTTGTCAATTGACAATTACATTAAATAATTTGGCACCAAAGAAGAGGGTTTAGCAAGGCGAAAGAAAAAACCTAAAGGGGGGATGGTAACCACTGCCCCTTCGGTAGACGCGGGTTAATGCTTCCAAAACATTTTAAAGATAAAGATTTGTGGAAATTCTTGGATTACCAAGGAATTGAACACCTGGATGGAATGGCCATCAAAGTCCCCAGACTTGAAGTCAATTGAACATCTCTTTGCCCATCTCAAACAAGAAAGCAGACAAGGGAAATAAATAAAAATACTCTTGGAATCCTGGAAAACGCATGGTCGAATCGACCAAGGCCATGTCAGAAATCTTATCAACAGGATGCGCCGATGATTCTTAGTGGAGCGGTTTGGACTGCACAATTGTCAACACCCCTCCCTCGTACCACACAAAACGCAACCACTTCTACTCGAAAGATAAATAATTAAAAAAAATGATGGTGGCAGGGGTGTTTTTTGGATCAACAAATCACGTTTTTGAGCTAAAAACTTAAGAATATCAAGATTTATTAATTTCTTAGCAAAACAAATTTTAATCATGATGCAATAATATCAATCTCTGACATTTATATTATAGATTTGTTTTATACAATATATAAAGGGTCTAGAATTTAGCCCCAAATCACCTTTTTTCCTAAAAAAACTTCCTTTTTATCACATGTCACCACAACGAGTATTACCTGAACCCTTTATGCAACGTATAAAAACCCATAAAAATAAGATTGTAATATTTTTACTTTAAAAAAATACAAAAAATAATAATTTCGCTTAATTTGCAGCCCAAATGCATTTTTCGGCCTAGAAATCATGCCTGCCACCAACTATTTCAACCACAACTGTCATTTTCTTAAATCTCATATATGTATCCTTCAAATAAAGGTGGTTGTGTTTTGTTGTACGGAAGGGAGGGCTAACTCGAGAACTTGAGCACTTTTCAAAGCTCGGCCGCTCCGTTATCTGAAGTGATAAGCGAGGAGGGCCAACCCATTACTGAAACGAAAGAAAACAACAACAAAAACTTCCATCTCCATAAAACCATTTGACCTAAAAAAATGTTTTGGGAACAACATTCTTTTGCTTGGGCGACTCTTAATTTGCTGCACTTTACTGCACTTCGCAGGAAATTTAAAACTTTGTAGCAAATTAAAAACAAACATGTTTACATTTTGTGAAAGTTAATTGAAGTGAGAAAAGAGCCTTAGTTATAGTAGATTTCAAATTAAGTGAGACTTCTTGCATATTTCCATAGGGGTGATATTGATATGGGGTTCAATCCCTCCCCAGCCATGCAGAGACTAGGCTTTTGTTGCTATTACAAAACATATTGTGTCTATGGTACAAAGTGTATCTACAGAATCGGCTTACTGGAAACTGATGCATTCAGTTCTACAATGGTCTGTCAATGATTGAAGGACTTATGCCATGGTTTGGCTGGGATGTCAAATCCGCCTTGCGCTAATCTCTTAATACAAGGTTGGTCCATTTTTGATGGCCAAATAAAAACTTAGTTGTGTCATGCATTCATTGATATAAGAATGCATTATTTCTCCAATGCTGTGAAAAGGAATCATATTTTGCATTGTCAAAGGTAAGTTATGTTCAAATAACAATGTTTAATGAAATAATTGCTGGTATTTTCATCCTGATTCTTCAATTGAAACATCCAAGCTCTCTCACATGTGAAATTAATGTATTTTAGGTCAACAACTGGGTTTTTCAATTTCAATTTTCGATTGAAAAACCAGGTTTATCGTCGAAAAACCAGGTTTATCTGTTCTATTGTGCAATATACTTGCCATAGCCTCGCAGGTGTTTGCGACTGAGATCCCGTTGTGATAAGCCCATAACGAAGAAGCAATGTTACGTACAGAGTGAGCCCGCGCATATCCACCTGGCTATCGTTGTTTTTGACGCGGGCCCATGGGGAAATGCCATCGTCCTCTACACATGCATAGCGGGTCTGAGTCGCCGATTGAAACAGGAAGTTGCTTTTTGCCCTTCGCAATATGGCGGGAAATAATGCATACACCTGCTGGTGCATATTCCACACAGATGTTCTATTATTATAGAAAATTCCTTTAACTTTGACAATAAAGTGAAGCCATATTGCGAAGGGCAACATTCAACTTCGTGTGGTTTCAATCGGCGACTATTCAACAGTGCGCCAGCCCGCTATCCATGTGTAGAGAGACGTGGGAAAAGCATTAGTTAAAAACAGCTTGTCGTTAGAGCCCCTAAGCGAGGCGGTTTTCCGCTTGTAGTACTCGAGGGCTCTAACGGGACACCGCAGGCGATCCTCGCGGACGGATGAGTGACATTCGATCCTAGGGAGGATTATGTTTGACTGACTATAGGAAGACGATTCATTCTTGGCCAGGAAGCCTGGGCTAAGAAATGAAGAGATATGGCATGAATCTCTGACTGAGCAACTTCTCCTGGAGGCCATGGTAACCAGAAAGACGGTTTTGAGTGTGAAATACTTTAAAGATGCCTCACCTAACGATTCAAAGGGAGGCTTCTTCAAGTATAATGATTCAAAGGGAGGCTTCAAGTAGTCTAAAGCTGTGTTAAGGTCCCAGGAATGGACCAACTTCCAGGTCGGGAGTCGAGTATTATGCATGCCTTCCAAGAAGTAGACTGATCGAACCATCGTCATTGATGGTCGACCCGTCGTCAAACCCTCTGTGGATTGCCAAGATAGCGGATTTGTAGTTTCTAATAGCAGAAGCTTCCAAACCGCTATCAAAGCGGTCGGTGAGGAAGTCCGCCACTTGAGCTACAGTTCCACTAGTGGGAGACACACCTCGCATACCACACCAGCGGTAGTAGGGACAGAGACGCTTACTGTATGCGTCGAGGGTAGATCTCCTCCTACCAGCAGAAATGAGCGTGGCAGCCCTCTGAGCTCGGCATCGTTGCCAAATACTGGCCACGCAGTTAGGACCAGATGATCGATCGATAGACTGGATCTCCCCCCTTCCGGAAGAGATAGCAGATCTGCACCGATTGGTAGACGTAGCAGGTGACCCACTAATCGATCTACCATTGGTCTGAACCAGAGGTGGTTCGGCCAGAAGGGGGCTATGAGGATCACACGGCCCACCTCCCTCGCAATCTTCGACACCACACGATGTAGGGTTAGAATTGGTGGGAAGCCATATGCTGTGAGCCCCAACCAGTCGATCGATAGGGCGTTGACTGCATATTCTCCCGGTCAAGAGACCAGGAGCAATACTGAGGGAGCTGGTAACTGAATTGAGATACAAACAGATCGGTACAAATAACCTGTCGAAGATCATCTGGATGACGTTCTGTTTAGTATCCATTCCAGAGTGGACGTCCTGCCGTGAGACAGGTCGTCAGCCAGAATATTGACTGCCCCTGGGATGTGGACCACAGACAAAATGATAGCCCTGTCCTGACACAATTTCAGGATTCGCAGGGTGTCCAGACACAGGATCGAGGACCGAGTCTCCCCTGTTGTCTGTTGATGTAGGCTACCACTGTGGAGTTGTCCGACTGGATCATGACACTGAGACCGGTCACCAGAGCCTCGAACTGGAGGAGGGTTCTGTCTACAGCCCACAGATCGAGGCGATTTATGTGGGAACGTGACTCTACATGGGACCACATCCCTGAGACATGTTTGTCCATGAGGTGCCCCCAGCCTGACTTTGATGCACCCGTTGTTATGACATGATCGACTGGATGCGCTGGGAAGATATTATCCCGAGTAAAGTGGCTGTGAAATGACCACCACGTCAGTTACTCCCGGATCCTCTCAGTGATAGGGACCAAACGGGAGTCTGGGTGCTTGATTGGTCTGTAATGTCTCCCGAGGTGTAACTGTAACAACCTCATATGGTAGCGACAATATGGGACTAAGTCCACCAGACTGGATTGTGCTACCATTTGTGCTACATCCACCTGCTGTGGAGAGGGGACTGCCAGGCCAATTTCCAGCCAGAATCTCGCACCCAGATATATCAGGTCTTGCGTGGGGGTCAGCTGGACTTCTCATATTTGACGATGAAGCGGCTTGAGTGCCCTCAGGACGAAGACTGTTTCCCCTTCTTGGGTGCCTTGCCTCAAAAAGGTGGAGGCCACTTCATCTTGGAAGCGGGGTTCTGAGAAGCTGACGGCTTCTATGAGATTTTGGCCTGAAGTTATACTCCAGGACCATATGATCCTGGAGCATAATTTCGGGCCAAAATCGCATAGAAGCATACTGATGATAGAGCAGGCTACTTGGTGTTCTGAGCCTGGTCTGACTTCCTGTGCTTGGCCAAACGTCGCGAGGAAGAGGAGGAGCGCATTTGATTTCTTTGGGACAGAAGATCTCTGTGATTTAGAGACCTTCACCTGTGCCTCCTTCATGGCCTGCTCGCTCTCGACGCGCTCCGCTGAGGCAAGCAGAGATAAGCAGAACGAACCTCCGACAAGGATGTCTCACTTCTCAGGGTTGGTCTTCGAGACTTCGGACGCTAGATCCGAACTCATGGAACACAGGTGTTCTCGCGATGAAGGAAGGACAGGGGTAGGGGTTCTCAAGAAAGAGTTATAGTCATCCGTAGCTCTCAGGGAACAGATGGAACCTTTGACCGCGAACCCCGAGAGCTTCCGAAATGCCTCCCCTGATCTATCCCACAGCAGACTAATGCATTCTTTTTGGCAGCCCTGCGTATGACAGGAACAGTACATGCTGGAAGCATGTCCACCTCCTCCGGCTCCAGAGCAGCTGTAGACTGAGACAGCTCAGAAGGTTCCTCAGGGGTGGAACTGAAGCAGAGTGTCCCTCATCCCTACTCACATCCAAAACGTCAGATACATGTGGGTGATAATGGGACAGCACAGCTTTATGAGCCGAATGAGTGGAAGGGGATGCAGGAGCTACCTGGGCAGCACCTACAACCCCCGCGGTAGGATGGAGCCATGCAGTGTAGGCAGGGCAGCCTGGCCCGGCGGACCAGGCTTTGAACCTACCCCACCCCCTCTTCGTGGAAGAACGAAGCATGTAACCATGTACTGGGACGATCCAGTGGGTGTCTGTAAGGCCTATACAGAACGAACGGTACCTATTGAACCGTGAGCAAGACCTGTGGCACACAAAGAGGATGAGGGTCCCAATCAGGAATGGGAGCGGGGCAGCACACGCAATTACGCAGCATGGCGGGGATAATGAGCCAGCTTAAGCGTAAACGCACCAAAAAGCAAGAAGAAAAATTTAAGCGGCGGACAGTGGAACACCTGGGTATGCCCCCACCACCAGGAAAAACCAGAAACTGGTACAGACACTGAGTAAACAGTTAAGGAGCGATTTCTCTAACTTACACAATATAAAAAACACTACACATGTAGTGAGGTGAGTAACCATCCACACAGAAATACATCTGTCATGATAGACTAAACACTAACAGAAAAGGCTATACATTACCCAAAAGGCAGCCGATTGAAATCACCATCACGATGAAAAACATGGCTACCTTTGTTTATTTTTTCCCGGCAAAATCGTGACATTTTAGCATTAAAAGGATACAGGCGCGGTACAGGCTCCCGACGAAAACGACGTCGAAATACAGGCCAGTAGATAAATAATCCGTGGTATTATAATATACCGTGTGTCCCAAAAAAAACGCAACACTTGGTGGCAGGCGCCATAATTTGAACAAAAGCACATGACTACTTATTCTTTGTTGTAAGGTAAAGATGGGAATGTTAGCTAATATCCTGAAAAGTTCATAAAGGCAGAGTCAATAGTTTTTAAGATATGACCACAACAATCAAGTAAACCCGCAGAACCCATTTTACAAAAATGAGGAGCTGGTTAACCACACGACTGGCAATGAAGAACAGAAGACAAATACCAATATGATTGCAATCAAAAACATTACTTGCCAAATTTTTGCAGAACGACTTCTACTTGGTCTAAATAATCTGCATTTACAAATTATTAATTTTGATGATAATAAATAAAACATTTAAACTTATTGGGATAAAAGATGTTCAAGAAGATACCAACTATTACTAAGTCATAGACAAACAAACTCCACATTACATAAATGATAAATGCGTGGGCTGGAAACTTGCTTGTTACCCAAAAAATAATGTATCATTTCAACTTTAGAAGGTAAAACCTATTTTTTTCAAAAAACCACAAAAACGCAAACAAATACAGTATATTATTTGTCATTAAATTTTGGGTTAAGATATTGAAAACTCTTTGTGTCTCGTCACAAAATGATGATGATAATAGCTCTAATCCCATGCAGTCTTATTTGGACAATTAAAAGATGTTTGTGATCTATAACCAGTTCATAATTCGACGTTTTTTAAAGCTTTGTAAGTGTTCAACATGCATGTTTTTTAGTGTGTTATTACAAATGGAAACACTCATATGTAATAGTGTTGCAGCACCGTCTTTTAAATAAGGGGGAAATGGTTGTGACGGGTGGTATAGGACTTTGAGATTTTACCCGATTCATATTGGTGGTTCTGGGCGCAAAAAACGTTTGATAAACCCTGGGAGCTAGACACATTTTGTAAACGACATTTCGAGTACAAACGGTTTGGTGATTAAATATGTTGACAGATGACAGGAACCCCTGAAACGTGATTCTTAAGGGCCGACAAGTGGTGCCTTAAGGCAGAGGGGGCCAAAACAAAGTTTGTTACAGGGGTCAAATTTGTAAATTGTCCAATAAGTTGAAAGCACACATGTTAGTGTCTAACCATAAGGATTCAGAAAAGGTATTAGTTTGTAATTATGTACAGCCTAAAGTTCAGAGTTATAGGCTAAGAAAGCAAAAATCAATAAAAAAGGGATCAATTTCAGTGGTACAGGGGCAAATTTTAAAATTGATCCGATTGGGAGAAAAAAATTGGTGCAAATTATTGGTGCGGCTCATAGGTAATAATTAAGGAATAGTTTTGAGTGTCCAAATGCTGTGAGGAAAGTAGGAGGGGTAACAAGATCAAGCCCCTTTGAATGCTATGGACGTGACCTTCTGCGCCCCCACATCGGAAACTAAGCAGTTAAGACAGTCAACAACCATTCATTATTTTAATCCTATGAACTCCACCAATAATTTGCCACACATTTTATCCCCCCAAAATCGGAGCAAATTAAAAATTTGGACCCCTGTACAACCTGAAATGACCAGGTCGTATTAATGATTTGGGGGGGCCTGTTTTAGCCTATAACTCTCTGAAATTTAGGCTGTACATAGTACAAAACTATCACATTTTCTGAATCCTTATGGTAGAACATACATGGTGTGCTTTTCAAAATGATTGGATCAATTCAAATGACCCCTGTACCAAAACTTGTGTTGGCCCCCCTCTCCTAAGGGACAACCACTGCGGCAATTACGAATCACGTTTCAGGCGTTCCTGTCAGTATGTCAACCAATGTAATCACTCAAACCTTTTGTTAATGAGAGTGTGTTACAAGGTCGTGGCTGCTCCAGGGCATAGTTACAGTGCCGTATTTGTAGTTAATAACGCCCCAATTTGGTTAAAGGGCCTGCAGCGTTACCTTGATTCTGGTGCATATCTTAAAAATATTGACTCAACCTGTATGACAAATTTTCATGGGAATTAGCCTAATAGTCCATCTTACCTTACCCAACAAAGGATAAGAAAGTTCAATGCTTTTGTGCAAACTTATGGCGCCTGCCACCAAGTGTGCCGTTTTTTTTGGGACACACGCGTATATCCCGATATAATTCCAGTATGTGTCTCGGATAGATTGGTAAGGATTATTCCACAAGATAGAGTAAGACGGGATATATCAATAGTTTGGGCTGTGACAAGCTAGAGGAAAACATGTCCGTTCTTTTTTTTCTTTTTTTTTTCTTTTTTTTAGGACAAAGCCAAAACGAAAGTGAGGAAGATTGTAGGGATGCTGGGAGTGACCTGGGGACAATGGCTGGTACCATTTCTTTACTTTTAGGGGGTATTTGGTATTTGGGGCGTTCCATTTTCATGAAAAGGTACCTGCATATTTTTCAGTCAACATTGGTTGAAATCAAGCTCATCAAATTATAAATCAATCCAAATGATAGCCAAATTAAACTGTTTCTGGTGCTGTTTCCATGGGAAAAACATTTAGATCAGAGAAAAATAATGCATCAAAAACTGTGTTGAACCTGATAGCATATTCTTCTCTTATATGGTTGATTTTGAAACCTATTACTAAAATTTTTCAAAGGGGGGTTAACACAAAGCGCATGGGTCATGTTTTCTTGGCATTAGATAATGGAAAAAAACACTAAATGAGATACTAGCGTGGCGGCAACAAATCTTTGTGGTGTGCATTTTATAGCCAGTGAACGGCATTCAAGGGAAGTGAGCTTTCCGGCAAGAGTTCCATATGTACCCCCTTCAAAGTTCTATACATGTAACAAATTATTTTATATTTTTGGCCTTAGGGTTAGGGTATTTGTTTGTGTTAGGCCATAAATAAAAAGTTACTTGTTTCCTGTAGGATTTTAAAAGGGGGTACATATGGAACTCTTTCCAGACTTCCTTTCACAATGTCACCAGTTCCAGTCTGAATTCCAACAAAAGCAAGCTTGGGAGGAACTACTGTCCTATTTTTATTAATAATATAGCACTCATTCTTGAAATAAGAAGATAAAAGTACTTGGATAGTAAGCATTTAATTGGACCAACTGATAATAAAATTCCAATTTAAACATTTTGTCATTTTGGAACATGGGGCCAAAACCTCATAAAATTCCATGAGTGTACAATAACTTGAGTACATGCTAACATATATATTTTAATTTTTTCATTTTTTTTATGTCAGCAAAGATAACAAGATGTTTGCCAAAAACCAGAATGCACATATTGAAATTAGTCTTTGTACAAGACCTTGAGTTCAATTGTTTAATTATAGCAAAAATGCACTGAAACAAGTATTTGACCTGCCCCCCCCCCCACCTAAACAAAATACAGCAAGCAAACTTGTGCGATCTCCCTGGCCAGATGGCAGTATTAACAAGTTGGTCAGTTACCAAATTGAAACATGACCACAGATGACCTTGGTATGTGACCTTTGACCTCAACATATGAATGAACCGTATTGCACCTTTGACCCATGCTAGGTTGTAATCAGACTTCCAACTTTTCAAAGATGACCCAAAAAATGAAAACCTAACCAAACTGGAACATGACTTCAGATGACCTTTGACCTTGGTCCATGACCTTTGACATCATCCACATATGAAGGAATCCCTTTTTCACCTTAACCCCAAGTCTGGTTTAAATCGAAGGACACCCGAAAAACGAAAACCTACTCAAACTGGAACACACACGCACATACATACGGACATTCGCAACCTCTCAATATCCACCCTCTGCTTTTCAAGCCAGGGGGATAAAAATGCATACTAATTTTTATTGCCAATAGGACCAAATAAAAGATTAAGATGGAGCTACATTTGATCCATCACCATTTTTTGTGCTGGCTTTTTTTAGAATAGGTACTAATAATATAATATAATATAATGTGTATTTTTAACGCTCGACATATCCACGTAAATTGCTCAAGGCCGCGGTGCGGCAGCCATGAAAGGCTCAGCACATCAGAGAAGCCATAATACCAGATCAGATTTATGCCAAAGAAGCGATTATAGAAGCAGGAGGAAAACCGAGTACCCGGAGAAAACCTGCGGGAACGAGTATGGGTCGAGAAACCAAATTTCAACATACGCATCGAGAACAGGCCCTGCCGGGGATCGAACACGGGGGAACTCATTGGTGAAAGGCGAGGGAAGTACGCTGCCGCCACCCGGTCCCCCAACGTATACTCTATCAGGTGTTAAGGTGGAACATGCCTTCCTTTGAACTCACATGAACTTGTATGACCATACCACTTTCAAGAGGAAAGGAAATGGAAACAATGCTGACAGATACTTATACATGGATGAAAAAGTTGATTTTTTGGGGGGGAATTGGAGGGACTCATTTGTCAAACATTTTGACTGACAATTACAAAAACGTTTATAATGGTGAAATTACATCAGGTCAGTGTTTCATTAAAAGCACCACTGAGAATTTATTGTGTTAGGTGCACTCCTCTTCAATCAAAAGCTTTTTGTAGTGGTGAAATTAAAGATGGTGAATATGTTCCAATAACCAGTGTGATTTTGAAATTAGTGCTCATAGTTCAGCAGGGAATTTTTACAGCTTTATATGTTTAGGAAAACCAATTTCATAATGCATGGACTTCGAATTATTTAAAAATTAAATTTTAGGTTGTTTTTTTGTTTTAATCATAATAAATGAACATTCTTGCTACATTCTCTCAACAAGTTATGAATTTGTTTCTAAAATTTTACAATGAACAAGGGAAAAAAAAAGAAAACGAACAAATAAAAGCCTTTAAAAGTGAACTATTACTCCTCAATGATCCATGTTTTTTTTTAATTTTTTTTATTTATATCTGGCCAATTCAACAACAAAATAGAACAAAGCATAAATATGAGGTCTGATGAAGCCAGGGGCCTGAAAGCACTATAGCACTGTCACCACAAGGTGCAGTGCTCCCAACTCAACAGACATACAAACGCAAAGAAAGTTTGACACACATACATACGCACACACACACACAAACACCACACTCTCACAAATTACACACACAATACAAAAAACACAACCATACACAACATATAAATAAAAAAACATACAAGCAAATAACCCCCACACACCTATAATACACAACACTAAACACTATGTAAAAAGCCCAACTAGATTTCCCGATGATGGCACTCTCAATTTCCAGCAAAATCTGCCTTTATGCACATTGCTTGTCCACATAATAATCCATGTGTCTGAAGTAGCCTAAGCTAAATGATGTCATTCATACTAAACAATCACATTTCTCAATTTTTTTTAATGCACGGTATCATATGGAACTGTATACTATAGTAAAAAAAATGTTTATTGCAACCAAGATGGAAAATTCTGATTCACCTCAAGCTTTGGAATTTAGTAGTTTAGGTGACTATCTTTTATTCCAGTTGGATATTTTGTAATTATGGCACACAAAAAAATGTATTTGAAATCTATGATCAGCTGTTAGGAGCAGTTTTGGGAGCTTGAAGCATTTCTTAGTGCCTGATTCAGCAGATTTTTAACTCCCAACATTCTAGAATTGTGGACCTATAGAAAAAATTCCCAGGAGAAAAAGATAGCTATAAGAAAATTGGAAAGAGTTCCATTGTACCCCCTCATATATATTACATGATACAAAAAGTTATTTTAATATTGGCCTTGTTCATCAAAAAACAGAAAGTAAAAATAATTAAATGTTATGTTGCATGTAAAATATGCCAAGAAAAATAAATCAACTACAGTTGTTACTGGCTGCCCCCATTCATATAACTTTATACCTATATGCACAGCCTATGTGGCCAGTGGCACAGATCTAGGGCAGGTTAACCTCCATTGGCATGTTCCACCTTACAACCAGACATAGTTAAACATCCCATAATGAACTGTAAAATGACTGTACTTTCCCAGGTCAGATTGGTACAGGACAAGTAAACCATATGTATTCCTTGTGATTTCCAGTGATTTATTTGTTCAACTCTGCACAGATATAAATAAGTAGGTCTGACAAGGACGCTACTGTTATGTAACAAAAAAACCCAACCAAGACACTGAATTTAGTGTAAAGAGTCCCCTTCATCCACTGCCAAAAAATAGTTACTGGTAGCCCGGACAGGGGACACTGGACACGACAGTGTTGATACAATAGACAATACAAGGAATATTAATTCGGTTTTACGTGAAGTATCGTATTCATATTTGTGTTGTCTTATTACGAACTGTTCAATTTTTTTGACTGTGTGAAGTTTTACCCAGTGGATTGACAGGCCTATGCTCTCTCTCAGGAACACTCATTTGCAGATGGCCTTCCATCTTAAAACAGCAAAATTATGCAATATTCATATTATTACCAGCAGTTTCAGCAATAAACGTTATATAACGTAGAAATGGCCTGGTTACTTCTGGACATCATGTGCGGAATCCCATGGGTATACATGGGGCTTAACACCAAATGCCACTGGATAATTCATGTAAAAACCAACGAAATCAAAAGACCCCACTTAACAGCTCACCAGTGTGCAATGTACATGCAGGAAAGTGGTATATTTCTATTAACTTCTTACACAAACTGTGTGTTACAGTGATATGGTCAAACGATAAATCTAAACCATGGCAAAGGGGAATTATCTGATTGAATTAAAAAAATGAGAGATGAATTTGATTTAAACCTTTTACTCACAGCAAAAAAGATTCACTTCGTGAGCTTTCGACACGACGACTCTGGTCTTTATCCAAACTGAAGATGTTACGATCTGGGTGGCACTGACTAGAGACCTTTGATCATGTGAAAATAGATGGTATACAGGTGGAAGATCGTGGCGGCCATTGTCTCTGTTAAGTGAATTGGGTTGGCGCCGAATGTTGATAGCCTCCCTGGACAAGCGGTTAAACCCAGTTGGAGTCTGGTCCAGACTTCAACACCCTTCCAGTTGATGGGTGTTTTGAATGTTTAATGTGTGAGGCTACAGGGGAGGAAGAATGCTGGTCTCCTATGCTCAGCCAGGCGGGTCTTGAGTGAGCGTTCTGATTCACCGACATAGCCGCAGGCCAGTCATAGCAGTGATTGATAAACGTACCAGACTTATGCTACGTTTTGGTTTATTCCTCGGAGCAACCGAGTTTTTGGCGGATGGAAATAACCTGGCTGTAATGCGTGCGAAGCCATTGTTATGGAAAAGGCGAGGCAATCGGCATGAGGGTACCCTGTATGTAGGAATCACCACGGCTCCCTTTGGCAGGGGGCCTGTTCTGGTATTTGGCTTTCTATTTGTCCTTCTCTTTGTGGTCACGGACAGCGAAGACCCATGGCTCATAACCACACTGCTGCAAATTACATATTTTCTGTAATGTGTCAACTCTGTTGTCTATCTTCCTCGTGGGTTATAATGGGTGTGGCTCTATGAGTAAGGGTCCTAACGACACCCAGTTGTGTTGTAGGGGGTGGTGCGAACCAAAGTTCAAGTATTGGTCCGTGTGTGTGGGCTTTCTGTAACACTACACTTCAGGACCCATTACGACTGTCGGTGATCAGCGTGGTCCAACATGGGATGGGTTGTTAGATTCAGTCTCGTGGTGAACTTAATGGCCATCATTAATGTTGTTAATATTGTGTGTAAAGTCATCCACTCTTCCCATGATACACAGGTTGTCGTCGACGTACACGATACCAAATTTTTGGTGGATGAGGAGCTGTGCTTAAAGCGTACTGTTCGAAATGCTCCATAAGAGGTTTGCTACTATTGGCGAGAATGGGCTGCCCATCGCCGCGCCTTCACGTTGACGGTAAAGGCACTCGTTGAACTGGAAGGATGTGGATTAAGGCAGAAGGACAAAAGTTCAATAATTGATCGGAGTAGGTTGTGCGCTCACTGAGGTCGCGTCATTGTTCGACGATCGCGAATGATGGAAATGGTTCATCAACAGGTGTGCTCGTGAACAGGGCGGAAACGTCGTAGGAAATAAGCATTCTGTTCACCGATTGTCACAGTCCTGAGTTTCTCCACTAGATCCTGAGAGTTCTTTAAATGATGCTCTGTTGTCCAGCTAGGGGGTATGAGTTCTGCCACAAACCTAGCAAAAGCTCATACGAGATGGAGCCTATGCAGACACAATAGGAAGGAGGGGACGTATTTTATGTATCTTAGCAGACAAAAAATTTTTGGAGTATCTTCCGATGTGGGATACAGTTTTCTTTTCTTACTGGGGTGATGGCTTTATCCTTCTCAAGTTTCTGGCGAAGACTAACCAGATTTTTCTTGTACTGTGCGGTAGGGCTTTCTTAAGTTTTTCATATGTATTGGTATCATCCAAGAGTTTCTGGCTTTTAACCATGTCGTCTTGTTGTCATGACTACCGAGCTCTGCCTTTATCGGCCAGGGAGAACGGTGATAGTTTTGTCGGCCTTAAGATTTTCAAGGGCCACTCTTTCCTCAGCCGAGAAAAAAATTTTTGTTACTTGGTGGAGGTTTGACTTCTGTAAAATGCCTACAGTTTAGCACGTAGTTCCGCTGCATCCGGAGTATTGGTCCAAGAATGCGGGCCTGCATTTTTCCGTACAAACAATGAATTCATCCACCGGTACGTGCGGTAGGAGTAACAGAAAAAGTTTCAAAACTTAGCCAGAAATTTTTCTCTGGAGATGATAGTTGTTTATAGAGAGGTTTACTACCCACCTATCGATGTTTGCAGGTAGCGAAACATTGTCTTTTTCCAAACCGTTCACATTGGTTTTGCTTTCGTCTCTCGTATTTTTCAATATGGCGTTCTTATATTGAGATATTGAGATATTGCCAACAGTCCACATTAGGCTAAAATGGTGGTATCCATTGAGTGCCGCTCTTTTGTAATTCATGAAAAATTCCCTCTGTGCACCATGTTCGGGCCCACATGTACTACTCATGTGAGATATCAATGTGATACTCATGTGTATCATGTGATACTCATGTGACTAGCATGTGACTAGCATGTGACTAGCATGTGACTAGCATGTGACTATCAAGGTGATAACCATGTGATTATCAATGTGATATTCATGTGATATGAAAGTTCGTATCCAAACAAATGTACAACTTTTGAACCATCCTTGCCACCAAAATAACCATGTGATACCCATGTGTTCACCACAGTTACGACAGCAGCTGTATAGCCAGTCTGCAAAGCACCTAAACATGATCTTAATATTTGCTTAAGACTTTATTACAGTCTCGGTTCCAGGGTGTGCTATATACATTCAACCGGGGGATTCTGTATTAGGTTATATAAACATCATAAACGTTTAGTATGACGGGGTAATATGATTGAATAAACCATGCAGTGTATAATGTCAATGCATGTTGATGTGTATATGCGATTTTCATTGGAAACATAACCCAATGGGTTTATATTTTTAATAAAGCATTATTGTGCAGTAACAAAATTTATGCATAAGATTAAGTCTGCAAATTTTGATCTCCTCACGCTTGGCAACAATCAATGCACTTGCGTAGTGTACAAGATCATATGGAGCAGCCTGCTGCGTGCTGTCAATCTTAGGCATTGATTTTTGCCAATGCAAAAGAAGATAAAAATATAGGGACATAAAACCCCTAATTAAGTCAGTGGTTTTGAGATGGCCACTCATAAAATTAACCTTCATCACATACTTGTATTTTTGACAGCCAAAAGATGACAGAGCTCAGAGTCACCTTTATCAATGCTTGTATTTTGACATGCCAAAGATGACAGTGTCCACACTCTGATTACACATATGCATTTTTTTTCATTCAGACACATTAACTTTAACCAATTGACTTCTTTTCAATGACTACCTTTAACAAATTAAAAAAAATATATATAACTTTCACATATTAGTTTTAATACACAGGTCGATTTGGACCAATCAAGAGGTTCTTTTTAGCTGTTTTACAGCAAACAGAATATAAACAAAATACAACTGAAAAATTGAAGTCATCCAAAGTTCATTTTACATATATTCTCAATCACTAATTATGCACACATCAACATAACCTTTTGAGTCCATCCTCATCAAAGTTTTGTTCAGACAATCCGATTTCCTTCACTTCGGGGCTTGCAAACTGATTTTGTCTTCACAAGGGAGGGCCCTGAAACTGAAATTTTGAGGAATTTGCAGGCTTGCGAGCTGAAATTTACTTAACTGAATTATGTTAACTGGGGGTAGTCTTTGGAACTGCTGGAGAAATGAAAACGGGGGTCTTAAGGGTTACACATACCCTTACCACTTTCCAATGCCATATCTCCTACAAAACCCTTCTCCGAAACTTGCTGCAAGTAAAAAAAATGTCCAAGGTAAAACACCTACACTTTGTTCATCACCAAATAGGCAAAAATTATTTGGCTTGTTTCAGTTATCTGCGCACGAAAGTAATTCCGTTTTACATGCGTGCCTCTTGCCACAAGCGTGCGCAGCGCGTACATCATGCACTATGCCTGCTGCAGTAGTGTTGCTTGCAGTTGAGTCCACATTATTCTATATCAATTCACGGTGTGAAGAGTCTTGGCTATTTGGTAATAAACAATGTATAGCACCGTGCCAGTGGTGGATTTAAGGAAAAGGGCCCTGTCAGCAGCTTAAGGTGGGGCCCTTTAACAACCACTAAGCGACCCAATGTCGCACTTTATTTAAAAATTAAAGGGTGATGCAGTATCGTTTATGGGCGAATAATGTGTCCGAGGTCGGAAAAACTAAATAATGGGCGAGGCGCAGCCGAGCCCATTATTGTAAAGTTTTCCGGCCGAGGATACATATGAGCCCATAGAAGATACTGCAAACCCTTTATTTCTATTCTATTTAGCTAAAACATCTTGATTTGATAAGAAAATGTATTAGCGACCCATTATTGCAGAATAATGGGCAGTAAAATGACCAATCAGAAGGCTACATTTTCAATAATGGGCAGCAGCGGTAATAGAATATGCAACTAGGGGGGTTTCTGAGGGCCCTGAGAGCAATATTTTAGGGGGGCCCTGTCAGCAGCTTAAGGTGGGGCCCTTTAACAACCACTAAGCGACGCAATGTCGCACTTTATTTAAAAATTAAAGTGTGATGGCAGTATCGTTTATGGGCGAATAATGTGTCCGAGGTCGGAAAAAACTAAGATAAGGCCGAGGCGAGCCGAGCCCATTTTGTAAATTTCCGGCCGCTGGATACATATGAGCCCATAGAGCTACTGCAACCCTTTATTTCTATCTATTCGACTAAAACATTTCTTGATTTGATAGAAAATGGATTAGACGACCCATTATTGAAGAATAATGTGGCAGTAAACTGACCAATCAGAATGCTCCTTTCAATAATGGGCAGCAGCGGTAATAGAATATGCAACTAGGGGGGTTTCTGAGGGCCCTGAGAGCAATATTTTAGGGGGGCCTGTCAGCAGCTGCTGAACATGCTGACTCTGAACTACGCCACTGCACAGGCACAATAACGAGGCCTATACTCTAAGCTCTATCACAGCCTTGCTTTGGCTTGCTCATGTTTCCCATTCTGTCCTGTTATCTTATCAATATCAGCAGATATTAGACACTTGGATTAGTAGAAATGGATTGAGGGAAAGATGGGCTCAAAGATTACCTTGATCAATGCAGTAGTCATTTTGTGATCAAGTCTTTATATAAGTCTATTCCATTTTTACATACACTATAGCATTCATTTCATTGATCCTTTGCAAACTTCTGCAAAGCACACTGTAACATTTAAACCTTACCATACACTTGGGCAAGAAAATAAAGGCTAGTATTCTGAAAGGGGTCTACCTTAGTCCTGGGTTAAACCAGGGTTAGTCCTATATGGGTGGACCTTCTTCTTTCAAATAATGTGAAAAGTAAATATAAAAGATGAGAAAATTCCTCATGAAATGGACCGTTCCAGTCCATCCATGAGGATTTTCTCACCATTAAAGCCACATTTTTAGAGCATGTTGCGAACAGAAAAAAGGTCCACTTCTTGTAGGACTAACCCTGGTTTAAACCCAAGACTAAAGTTAGACTCCCTTTCAGAATACCAGCCATACACTTGAGAAAGCAAATAAAAAAAATGCTTTATATTCTACAATGGTCTGATAATGATAGTGATACATTTCAGTAAGCAAGCCACGTTAATTACAATCATATATACTATATAGAGGTCATTAGAAAGTCTACACAGGAGTTGTCAAAACAATCCCAACTGCATACTTCACAGAAATGAGATGTTTACACATTCAAACAGCAGGTTGAAAAAAGAAAATATCCCAAGAATGGCTGAAGTACTGATGATTTCTAAGCAAACCCAAACAGTCAAATCTCTAATGATTGACTCTTAGAACAGACATTCTGGTGGTGGTCACATGACCTACACTGGTATCTCTTTCAAATCAGGATGCATTGTGGGATGAAATTTAACATCCAGTGGTGGACAATAACAAAAAAGATCCAGAAATAAAAAGTATCTTTCATATCAGTGGATTTTTAAATTTCAGGGGGGGGGAAATTTGGGCATTTATATTCTACAAAATTTGTCATGGAGCAAAACATTGCATTTGTGAGGGTTAAATGTGAGGAAATAGTCAATTCACAGAATACACTAACCAGAATGCATGCAAGTGACCTGATGATGAAATCATAAGACTGACTTTGCATTACAGCAATTTTGGACAACCATGAGACATTTCTTTAAACTGATCCATATGCTATTTGCTCTCTGCTCTGCCAAAAATTTCCATGCAAAGTTGCTACAGGAGGTCTATACACACATCCACCAAGTTTACAGTGAGTTTTAGTAGTGGAGCTAGGCTTGTACAAGCACACAGTTTGATTACTGCCAAATGTCACAAGGCTGGCACTCGGCGAAGGGAGGCTAACTTCGGAACCGGCGGTTTTTAAACCAGGGTTAGGCAGGTTGAACACTCCCGTACCATGTAAATTCGTAAACGGGGGATTTCATGTACATAAAATGTGGGTTAAAAGTAAAACAACTCCTGCATAGGAATCCTCTTTCAACATCTTATGGGGATGTGCCTCAACATAGAGCCCTGCATGCCTGGATTGCCTTGCTTGCTGGGTCTTGGGAAAATTAAAGCATCTTGAATAAGACAAATGAAGGACTAACTCTGGATTAAACCCGTCTGGTTAGACTCCTTACAAGAATAAGACCACAGTGATTGCACTGGTTATTCAGATTTAACACCTACGGTATGTTTACACGTACAGAGTATGAACAATTCAAGGCATTCACAAATTGTAACAGGCGGATCTCATATTATGCGACTGCAGTAAAAATATATCCCCATCATTTGTATTAACACGTGTTGACATTCATGGCTAAATAGCATATTTTAATATTTGAAATCTGCAACAAATAAAGTGGAGTAAAATTTTTATGGAAAAGAGGAGAGGCAGCACAAAATTGGTACAGGCAATAGCTTTGTGCTCTTGACAATTTATTTTGTTAGTTAGATCTGAAGTGGATAAAACAGCAGATGCCAAAGTTGGCCCGTTTGCATCTTTTTGTTTTATTTTACTATATGTATTCTTGTTTAATGTTCATTACCAATTTGTGAAATACTATCAAATATTAAGTGAATGTTAATAAAAGGTGAAAAAAGCAAATTTTTTCCTAGTAACACAGTTACTTCCATGGTAGGTAACATCCTTCCAAAGAATGTTGACCTTTCCTGCGCCCACCCTAGGTGGTCGCCAAGCCATGGTGCAAAATTCTGCAGCTTTACAAATGGAGGGATTATAAATTTCAAATGCCATTCAATGTTAGCGCATTATTAGCGCAATGGTTGGTTATAATTTGAATAATTTTGAATAATGGACTTCTTAGTATCTCAAAAACTCTCTGCTAAACAACACCTCACAAATGGAAATTTAACAGGCAAGGTAAGTAAAGGGATATTTTTGTGATCCAAAATGTCATTCCTGCACCTCGTCTTTATCTTAAGAGTGTCTCTGATTAGGTTTTATTATCAGATTCTGAATAACCAATCAAAATAGAGCTTCTAGATATCTTAGGACATATCCCCTTCAGCCCTACAATCATTCTTACAGTGCATCTGATTGGATCATTACATGACACAGCCGTGTCGGTAACCAATCAAAACAGTCGTTAGAAGTGTTCATGGGGTTTACTCAAAACACTTACCCATTAGCCTAAACCTTGTGTTTTTAATCTTACATGCAGATTGGATAATCTCTGCAGGATTTTCTGAATTTTATGCCCATAAATGGACAGAAATTTCAACACAGTGTATCTTGGGCACTGTGATAGCAAAAAATAATTACTCAAAACATGAAAATGCACCATCAGAATCAACTCATTTTGTTTAAATAAGCTCTTTTTGAGGAAATCTATTCCACCACAAATAAAACCAAAAATGCTGCAATCCTCAATGGACCTTTAGATATGGTTCAGTGAAAACGCAGAAATTAAAAGTAAACATAAGTATCTGATTTTTCTATTGCCAAAAGCCTTTGACATCCGATACAAGGTTGCACCTACCAACTTAAATTATAGCCTATATGATTTGTCCTCCAAAGGCCTTTAGCATTTCACTTTCAGCTGGCCAAGCAGAAAGCTCTTCATAAAGTAATAATCAATTTTGTTCTGTACTCAATTTATCGTACACTTCCAATTATTTACTGGGGGTTTCATCTTGAAACCCCAGTAAAATAAAGACCATGACCTTATATGTTATGATCAAGCAAAAATAGTCATTTGTCAAAATCAAAATTGATTTTCCTCATTTTAAATTAAAAGCCATTTTCCAGTCCTCTTTTTGGCGTAAACTTATCTTAATTTTAACTTACAATTCCAGAGAGATGGGCCCTGTTTCACAAAGTTAAAGATTAATCTTAGGTAAATTTAAGAGTGATTCTTCTTAAATCTTTAATGCTTCTTAAAAGAAATTAATTCATAAAGCAAAATTAATAAAATAAAACCAAGAATATAAGCGGTGGGCCGCTCCATAAAAAACTTAACATTTTAGTGACACATACACATACATACACACGCACAACAGATTGCAAAGTGGTCCTTCCAGCTATGCTGGCGGCCCACAAAACTGAGTGGGGTTGATATTCAGAAATCTCAATGTTAAAAATATGATTCACAATTTTTCTTTATGAAGAATAACTCCCCCCCCCCTTAGTCCACTTAAGATTAATCTTAACTTCTATGAAATAGGGACATGGTAATTACAGTGATGCTCAGAGTAATGAGAAAGTGATTTATGACTCGGGGCTTGATCACATATCATCATGCGAGGTCAAGAAAGTTGTAAGCGCAATAGCTGCCATGTGATACATCTGTGTGCTGCCAAGTATTAGGCCCGGTATAGGGTAGACTCAGCTTCCAGTCTGCCTGATATAAATATCAGTCAGACTGGGTTTTACGGCCATAGAACAAGTGGCGAAAGAGGACCTATCAGAAAAAAATCTTGTATATTTATACAATTGCCGCAATACTTGTACCAACCTGTGCGATCTTCTTCTTGTATTCCTCTCATCCTTTGTATCTAAGTAAACCGACACTGGAATTGTAAATTTTAACAAATTTTGTGCACACAAACACCCTAGTCGAATGATCAAATGTGTTGTTGCTCTGAAATAGCAGTTCTCCAGTGTTGCTAACAAAAATCAGTTAGGCGTGGACCCACGCGGAAGTGGTGGGGAAAATGTAGCCCAATCATTGGTTTCTATTGTGACAAAAAACACAGCTCCGCCAAGTCCTGCCGAAAATGGCACTTTGAGCGCAATATTTGATGGTCAAAAGCAGCCCAATTGGGCGTGTAAAGCGACAGGTGTGATCTTAGCTGAGTCTCTCGGACTCTCTCCATCGTTTGACATATAACGCACGGAAGGTACGTTGTGCTGTGAGCAGCGCGATGGATTGTGTTACAAAGAGGCTGCATGTGACGTCAAACATATCAACGATAAACAAAATGTCCGGCATGTCTGCAATATTGTTGTGATTTGTTACTGCTCAAAACTTCAGGAATTTACACTACCACTGAGTCCAGAAAATTAATTCCAAGGACTTTTTAACCCAGTGGAGAGTCCATGTATTGCACCAAAGGAGAAATTTGGATGGTAATGTCTCAAAAATGTTGGGTAAAATGAACTTTCTAAATTTTAGAAAGTTCTCACGGAATGGCCATAGCGTTACGAAAGTGTGAGACTAAGCTAGGTATAGGGATAACTCAATTATCTTTCCTCGAGTCAGTGTCTCTTCAATGGGTCTTCAGATGACACAGTCACCTGAAGAACCATTTCAAGCGCCACTGACCAAGAGATTTGGCATAATTGTATGTTAGATGGGAATTTCTGACAAATGGCAGCTATTGCACTTTTGACCACCTTATACTCGCATGACAATATAAAATGTATTTGTTGCTACCTGTCAGTATTGGGTATGACAGTGACCAACCAACAAAATATGTAGGTCATTAATATGCTTTTTTCTCTACAAATATCTCATTTCATTTTTGAAGAGAATATTTTTAACTTAAGTATATTAAATTGATTTTGTCAGATTGCATTATATCCTTCTGGCCATGGTTTTCCTTTAAAGATTTTCAATTATTACATATTTTGAGATACAAATGACACAGTTGATAATCCTCAAAACTTCAAATCACATGGACTTTTTCAGTCCAATTATATGTTTTACAACTGGTATAATATCACAATTTTTAGATTAGTGCATAAATAGGAGCACATAAAAATATGTTTGGGCAGATTTTCTTTTGCTATTTGTTCTAAATACCATGATTTCAGTATATGTTACTGCAGTCTTTCCAATACATACTTGACCAACAGAGAGAAGTATTTCATTAGAAATATTGACCTCCAAATACAAACTTATTCTTGCAAAACAAATTGCAATAAAAATGATGTACACAAATGGACTTCAGAACTTCTTAGTTTTTTTTAGACTTTAAAGTGACTTCCAATCCCCAATAATTGTGATTTTTAAATAGGGAGTGGAGATCAGACACACACCACAGAGTTTGATGTCAATTGGAACAAAATTACAAGAAATAATGTTCCATGTTTTCATCTAATATTACTTGATGTCCCATACAATGGCCTCTTGCTCAAATTCAGCTATTCCATTTACAATTTACACCAAACCTATAAAAGATTTGGCTAAAGGCTTCCAGGGGCATCCCAGACCATTTTTAATGGGGTTGTCGTTGTATGCTGCCAGGGGCGGATGCAGGATTTGAAAAACGTCAAAAGTTACCGGGGGGCTGAAGGCTGAAACTTGTCCAAAATAGGCTGATTTTGCAAGAATTTGCAGAATTACTGGGAGGCACGCACCCCTTCCGCCCCTACCTAGATCCGCGCCTGGCTGCCGACAAAATTGTCCATTTGCCAAAACTTTTTTTTAAAAATGTGGCTCGCTACACTAGCCTGATAAATGTAAGTCTACCTGGTGAGAGCACGAGCCTGAACATTTTTAGATTGTGTCGGCAAATGAACAGTTTTACCCAAACATGTTATTAGTATGTCTTAATCTCCACTGTCATTGGGCAATGCCCTTTATTTCAAATACCAAGTCCCTGATATACACTAGCACATTACTACTTAATTACACCCATGATATTCATGAACACAATCATGCCATTTCATTGGCTGATTCCTATTACGCGTGCTATTGCCCTAGGGAAATAGATTGAACTGTTTCCCTACAACCTCGTCCCCAGAGTCACAGTGAGGTGTAATAAAACAAATACTACATGGTTTGTATCGGGAAATAGGGCACACTATTTCCCTTGGTACTGGCTACCGGCCTATCACCCCGGGGTGATAGGCCGGTAGCCAGACCTCGGGAAATAGTGTGCCCTATTTCCCTCTAACCATGTAATATTTTATACTGTACATAAAATGAAAAAACTGTTAAATGGAGCATGCAAATAAAACTGACTTCCTGAGTTAAGTACTTTGCATTAAAAATAACCTGTCGTCATGCGACAACCTCATCTAGCAGCCAATCAGAAATGATCTTGTAACTTATACACAAGATTGGTTTACTTGATACAAGTTCTTGAAGTAGACTCTCACTATGAGTTACAATATGCTCATCCACCAAGGGCACAGTTCAGTGGGTTGTACTTGTACATACATTGACAAGAACTGACTTGTGTGGTTTGGGTATCATATATATACCAAAAAAAACAGGGGGGTATTTTCTAATACATTGTGAATGAAAGCTACTGAACTGTGCCAAGGGAATTGAGATTTTACTAGCTCATAGTGTATGCAGGCTGCATAATTTACTACCTCCTTTGTCACACAGAATAAAGTTAGAAAATGTCACACCACCAGCTGCAGTAGGGATGCTATCAAGAGCTGACAGGAAAACCAAGTTTGTTTTGGAACTATCCACGATTCACATGAAAGCGCACACGTTTGAAAATTGCGGAGTAGCGATTAAGTGATGGACAACACAGGATGACTGAAAACACTGGCGGAAGTACATAACATTTCCACGTGTGTTTAAAGCCGGCACTGAAATTTGCGCAAGAAATAGCTGACCGCTGGAGCCAAAGTAGAAGTCTGGTGATGCAGCACAATGAAGTCTGTTCTAGTAACAGACTAGGTGATGATTGACAAACTTCTAATTCAAGAGATATCTCTCCCAATATTACCTCAGAAGAGAGTTTGTAAGTCCGAGAAGTAGGATTAGCATTTGCAACATGACCAAGGCACACGCATGCTGGGTCCCTCCTGGTCATCATTTTTCAGGTTGTTAAAATGCAACATTCTATTCCCTTTCAATTATTCATCACGTATTAAACAATAACAGCACTTTTTTTAGAAGAGCACCCCCTTTTTTAAAATTTTAGCACAGTTGCAGTGGTAATTGGGCTTCGTAAACTATACCTGTTAATGGTAAAGCTAACACTTCTCTATGTTGCATAAGAAGAATTTTTAATTAGAATAATTAATATTGGATTCCGATAACATACCTGCCAACATTGAGAACCCAAAAATCAGAATGTACGTGTCGCGAACACGTGTGATCCACTTTAGGGCCTCTTGTGGAGTACACAGGGGCAGAGTCTCCTGAAGTAGCTGGGTTTTAGTGTTTTTCAAGCTGCAGGAAAAGCTTCAGGAGCCCCACCCCCAAAATTATTGTCAGGACTTTCATGCATTCCAAGATTGTTGAATTGAAAATTTCAGAAGAAACATGAGGATATCCCTATTTGGCAATTTGGAAAGTTCAAAATATGGATGATTCCTATAAAAACAGGGAAGGTTGGAAGGTATGCGATAATGCCCATGCACACTTGAGCATTACCAGAACCGGTATCGTTACTAGGACCAATACCAAACGAACGTGCATTAATCTCACGAATTTGAAAATTGGGTTGCTATTCAAACTAGTCGCCATGATTGTTTTAATGTGATTTATATCACTAAATTGCCACAATTATCTGAACACTATAAACATTTTGGTATTACAATTTCAGAACCTTGTCTTTTATGAGGTTGACTATTTCAGAACTTGTGGCATGGCGATTACAATACCTGTGGGACTATGGCAAGACCTTGATATCAAATCAGAGTAACCTCTGTTGGACTGGAAAGGTACTCTTTTTAGAGAAATAAAAATGTCAAAAATTCAAATTTTGGGGATTGAATGGATATATTGTATTTCTTTCATAGGCTGCTTTTTATACATTTTGTTTGAAAATATCATTTAAATACCAACCACCTATTTACGTTTGTGGTAATCCTAAACACCCTGTCTGTTGGTGTTAGGTTTAAACTATTAATATTACATTATTGTGCCTTAATGCGTATAGTCCATGAACATTCATTGTGTGCAATAGCAAAAAAAAAAAAAAAAAAAACAATGGTAAAATCAAGTACAATCCAAAATGGACTTAACATTTTACTTGTGACCTCTAAAACGGACAATATTTAAGAAATAAAGGGGTGCAGTGTATTATGGGCGATAATGTGTCCGAGGTCAGAAAATCTAAATAATGGGAGAGGCACAGACGAGCCCCCACTTATGGAAAGTTTTTCTGGCCGAGGATACAGTATGAGCTAAATAATAAATGACATGCCAAACTTTTTTTGATTTCTATTCTATTACCGAAAACAGCTTCATTCTAATAAGAAAATGCATTGGCGGACCCATTATGCAGAATAATGGGCAGTAAATGACCAATCAGAATGCTGCATTTCAATAATGGGCAGCAGCTAGAGGTAATAGAATTGTTTAATAAATGAGGAATATTTATTTTATCACAGCTGCAGTTGTAAACATGGAGTACAATTCCCATGACAGAGATGTGAGCACTGGGTCAATGAATGACATTGAGAGTAGTGGTGAAAAATAGTTTATGGTGGTAAATGGTCGACTTTAAAAATATTTCTGTATCCTTGGCCAGAGCCAAGGCCACACCACCAAGGCCACGACTTAATTGTGAGTGCCTTTGTTCCTATCCAAATTATGCCTTTCCTACCATTTTAACAGAGACATGAGATTTCCCGGCAGAAGCGCCCCCAATGTTCTGAACCCCGGTTGTTTTACATATTTGGAATGATGCTTACCAATGTATTAGATCACACGTGAAGTGAATTAAGCCGAATATACACGCCTTTAGTAATAAGATGATGATTTAGTAGTTATGTCGTGCACGACAGTAAAATCAAAGCTATCGGTTTTCTATAGGTGAACGATCTTTACGATAGCAGGCAAGTTCAAAACAAGGTTGCGGTTTTTTCTTTTGCAGCTGTTGTCCAATAAACCCTGCGGAAAGTTTCTCGGTAGGTGGTCTCAACCGATCCAGAGAAATAGTGAGAGAAATTCGTATCCAAAAAAATTCTCCGTTACCTTTTAAAGGGGCATGTCATGATCCCCAGCCAGGCCGTAAGCAGGGGGGGGTGCGGTCCGCACCCCCCAAATTCCACAACGAGGCAAATGGCCAATTTTCGATGGATTTTTTTTGTAACAAAAAAGGTCCAAAACTTAGAGAAATATGACAAAGAAAGTCACTCTTTTGGTAGTAAAATCTTCAAAAGTCAAAATAAGAGTCCATTTTAGGGGAGGTCAGGTCTCATTGTTATTAAAACAGGTCACTTTGTTTTAAAAAAAGGTTACTTTTTCGAAGTCCCGCCACCCCCCCCCAAACATAAATCCTGCGTCGGCCTGTCCCCAGCGCATACCCCCCCCCCTTGCTAAAATGATAGGATGTTTGATATCATATGAACCACAAGCCTAAATTTAGATGTATGCCTAATTCATGTGCAGATTCAGTCTAATCAGGAAGAATTGGCAACTTTTAAATTTCCGTTGTACAGACTGAAATTACAGCACAATGGCTCATGGGGCAAATGCGAAATGGAACATAAGCTCATAATGAGAAAAAAGCACAACCAGTATCACTGAACTGTTGTTGCAAATAACTGTTTTCAGGATATCTAGTGACTAAAACAACGTGGCTAAGATCACAAAATACACCTTTAGTTAGATAAAATCACAGAAGAAGTATGCTTAAAGCGGGGATAAACATGCCTAGCTCAATTAGTGTCATCATTTATATAACCAAAAATAGTCGCACACAATGGTAACACTCAGTTAGTCCATACCTCAAAACACCAGACAGGTACGGAAAGCAATGTAAGATCAAGTGTGGTACCACTTACTGTGATCCATTAGGCCAAGAATTTTAGTTTTAACGTGGAATTTCTGGGAACAAGCTGAAAATGTCAGGATTTGTGCAGACTGTGTCTAGAATAACATACTAAACGTCCCCTTAAAATCCTCTTTGTGCTTTGTCAGAAATAAGGGGGCACAGTTGTACAGGGGGAAAATTACAAAATATTAGAATTGTCCTTAAATTGTTCCAAACCATTTGTAATGCCCAAGGGATCATAAAGTAGTTGCCCTATCTACAAACTGTAGTTTAAGTAATACAGACCTAAATCAGTCAAGGTTCCATCCTGGGGTAAATATTTCCAAAAATGTCCAATTTTCATTGAAAACCGATTCAAAAGTGCTCGTAGAGTCATAATGAAAACAGAAAATGTTCATTCAAATCACCTACATGGATCAATATTGACATATAAGAGCTGAAAGCAGTGACCCAGAGAGCCTGTAGAAACCCCATCAATTGGCCCTGTAATTTTGCAAGTAATGCCATCGACTCTGTTAATAAAATTTCCTTTGGTGTTAATGTACAACTAGATGAAGAAATTTGAACATTCTTTCAGAAGAATAAGACAATTCTGAAATTTACCCAGGATGGGGAAACCCTTGACCTTTGTACCATATAGTTATTAAACTACAAGCCATAGATAGGGCAAACTATACCTTTTTTTAATAATTGGGACATGACCAAAAATGTTGGAACCATTAAGGACAATTGAAATATTCGTGTAATTTACACATGATACAAACTTTGCCACCCTTATTCTGAAAAATGCACAAAGAGGATTTTTGGGGACTTTTAGTATATTATTTAACACATGTTCGAACAATTATGACCCCCCCATTTTCAGCTTTCTTGTTCCCAGAAATTTCCCCTTCCCATTGGTTTATTTTATAATACTCGGCTTATATACTCTGTCTCATTGATGCATTAGATGACCATCACCATGGTCTGATTAAATCATTGATGGGGAGGAGGGAAGGAGCTGAGGATTAATGTTTCAAACAGAAATCAAATTCAACCAAGGTACACTGCAGTATATTGACCACCATCAACTGCCATTTAAACATTATTTAATAAATTATAATTTTCATAAATTCTGTTTTAATCTTTTCATTGTTTACTATTTCTTTTTTAATTTCCCTATTTTCAACAAAAAGAGACAGCATTAATGAAAATATGTTGCACAGAGTTCTTGTATCTCTGACTTGCTCCAAGATTAATATTTTTCTTGGGACCATTTCACTCTCCATAGGATATGAGAGTTCATGTTGGTGTCTTATAAATAACTTTTAAAACCTTAAATATCAGGGTAGAAAATGTTGAATGAAAACCAAAGTTGCAGCCACATTGATATTTATATTTTTATCGGCAACCTATCTGAATAATCTAGCTAAAATTTCAAGCTCACACCATAATAACTACACCACGGAAGTTACATTGCACAAAGTGAAGTAGACAGAAAAGGAAAATCCTTCAAATAACACAGCACAATTTTTCAAACTTGTAAACCAAGCAAAGCAATCATTGGTTAACACAACTCACAAATTGACAATTCTAACTGTGTAACCTGTACGCAATAGCTTTGACCCCAACAATGCTCCAGGAGCCAGGCTCCCTCACTAACCTCATATCGCCAGCTATTGGTTTTTATGATCTTTTTTTGGACTTAGAATTTTTTCCCTCGAACCTGAACACAAGAATGACCATGCTACATTATTTTAAAAGCAGGAGGAGATTCGAACTGAGCTCACTGTTCATGAGTCCGACAACCTAAACACAAGGCAGCAAGATGGTGTGCAGATTTTGTATTCTCATCCTTGATAATATTACGGAATAAATCGCTAATGCTGTTGTTGATCAGCACTCAATATAATGAATAGCTCCACTCTGGAACAGTTGTCACAACTTAACCTCAGGAGCATAAGTGGTGGTCAAAATCTCACCTGTGCTGTATAACCCCCACCTGTTTTTCTAATACTGTTAGGAATGGGATCAGGATTTTGTTTTACTTCCTCACTGTACCTACTTGATACTTTTTAATTTTAAAAATATATTCCCTTATTTTACCAGAATTTGAAGATTTCAATAATGCTAACCAAATACAATCTGCTTCATAGTTTAGGGATTTTCAATTGTATTTGTCCGCCGGCCAAAGAGGGCCTGATACATTTGAAAGAAAACCTATTCAAGGGCCAATTTCACTTCATTTTCTCAACTTTCCTGTATGTTTCGGGCTATACTTTGATTACCACCACATAGGCAGGCTTCATAACAGTACAAACTGATATGGAATAATGTTGCCGCAAGCCAACGTAAGAGACGCAGTGTGTATATTTTGCGAGGTGTGGAAGATTCTGAGGAAACACTGCCTATTTGTTGGCAATCAAAGTATAGTTGTTGGGCCAAATGTCATCGATTGGTGGGCCAGATTTGGCCTGCGGACTGCCAGTTGAGAAACCCTGTGACAGTTTTACCGTATTAAATCGGCAATTGCAGAATCGTACGCTTAGTAATATTAGCATGAAAGTTGTGTTATTAAAATGTTTGCAATCAGCAAGATTTGTAATGTAAAGGCCTGTTTGTACTTTACCGCATCTGCGTTGCGGTGCCAGGATTGCAGTCTCTTCACAGAATACCGATTTGCGGTGCATTGCGGTGTCGCGGTATGAAAGTCATCAATATATCAGCACCGCAACACAGATGAGTTTAAGTATGAATGAACCCGGAGGGTATACCAAGAAACCTTTAACCCCCTGAAATCGGCTGCCTTTCTTATAGCGATTATGATTGGTTAATTATAGTCATTTGCGTTACCAATAAAATAAGTTTCTAACATTTTTCATATTAATCCTCTTCAGCTCCATCACCTTTCTAACAATGGTGCTAATTGGCTCAATAAATCATAGAGCCAACTTTGTGGCCAATCGACACACAGTTCTCAGGAGATCAAGGCTATGATTGTACCGTGCGGTTTGGTTAAATGATCCAAATAGGCCGAAGTCGAAGTCGCATATCTTTTGCAAAAACACAAGGTGTTTTCTGGGGGGGTCAGGGAAACTCAGAGGGTGCTTGGAATCCATCCCACAAATGCAACCAGTTTGGGAAAATTTCACCTCGATAAGGTCATGGGATCCCACAAAAAATCTTGTTCTTAACGCATAAACACCCTGAATTTTACACGCTAGACATTGAAGTGCTAGCTAGTACTTAGGTACTTTTAGCATGATCAAGAACTGTATTGTGGTCCTTCAATTTCCCTAAGTATGAATGCATTTTAGTACAGTAAAGTATAGGCACATGGCAATGCATTATGGGATTTCTTTCCAAAACACCTTCTGGAGGAAACTCAAGTCCAAAAGCAGTTATAGGTCATATTCAGTAATCCATAAAGACACGCATTCAGTGATGACAAGTTGAAATTATGCGCGGCATATTTGGGGTAATTCCATTTCCAATCAGGGAACATATCCCTTAATGCTACAAGGAACTTTCATATTAAAGGAGATAGCTTTGTCGTACAGTTGCAGACATCCACATAACAATCTAACAGCCCGGAAGGTCAAGAACGAGACGAACCTGTAGAGAGACACACAAAAATGTTCAGGAAGTGATTGCGATCACAAAAATGGTACAGCTAGTGTGAACAATGATGGACCCTGTCGTTCAATTCATTATACTGCGTTCACTAGTTGATGGCCCGCATCCAAAATGGTTTCCACAGGAAATAGGCGGAGTTCAGCAAGGTCCGGGACCACGCAATTCCAGAACATACTGTAGTTATTATTTCCTCTGATAGTCAAAAGTTCACACAAACAGGCAAGAATTGCATCCGTCGTTGGAGTATCTGACGAGCAGTATATCATCGAAGTAAGCAAAAAATTCAGTTTATGTACTAATAGTAGTCAATTGATTAATAGTAGTCTTTTCAGGTTCTACATTTTGCTTACTCGTATTCCAATATTCTTTTGTGGTAGAATAGTAGATACCGGTGGGTAAAAAAAAATAGGCAAATAAATATATGAAAGTGACCTAAAGAGGGTTTAAATAAATTGTCATGTGAATGCAAGAAATAGCTGCCATTTGAAGTGCAATAGCTGCCATTTGACAATTCCCATAATCTAATTTCAAGGTGCAATTTCGTGAGTTCAGCCCTGTTTATTCATTGTTCCACTAGTACCTTAGAAAAGCTTATTCTCAAAATTAAGCTGACCCCGAATCTTTGTTTTGCGTTATGGAGCAATTGCTTTTTCCCACAGTCCCATGGCTACTGTTCATTTCTTCCATTTACGGACAGGAAAATACACAAATTGCGAATTTCTAAAGATGCGACCACCCATTTGCACGTTAAGATTGGGAACACATGGATTACTAAGGCAACGGCGATGATATAAAATATAACATTTTTAGACAAATTCAGGGGACGAGGCGTGGATCACCAAAATGCCCCCTTTAAACCAGATTGAAACCCCCCAGGGTAAGCCCTTCTCGAATGGACCTTTTCCTATCAATCTGAAGGTGAGCTGTACAGATGAGAAATTATCATGCTGGCGGTTCAGGATCCCCACATAATGTGGGAGGTTCTCAGTTATTACTTCACACTGTCAAAATATTGTTTAAAGGTTTCAGTTAAGACTCTCTTTGGGAACACCAGCCTATATCTGCCTTGCAAGCTGAAAAGTTTTGGACCAAGTCAATTTAAGGTGCAACAAGAGATTTCACAAACAGGTGTCCTCAAAAAATGTGTGACAAATCTAATTTTTGCACAACGTAAAGCTTTTATACATCCATCTATCTTCCTCGAGTCAGTGGAGTCAGAGTATTATGCGGTGATCGCAGCAAGAAAACGCAGGCGTTAATTCAAAGCGCGGCATATCGACGCGCGGTATAAACGGCGGTGAAATATGCACCGCAAAACATCTGACAACGCGTGAGCTCCCTCAACGAGGAAGATAAGATGGAGTATTCATAAAAAAATTGCATTTTGTTTTTTCATTTCCAAGGGTTTCTGTAACCACAGACAAGAAATCTATTGGGGGTCTTCACCTATATGAAATAATACATATACTAATATTTGGGTGCCCCAAAATCTCTCGTTGCACCTTTAAATGGTCATGAAATGAGTCAGAATTGTGATTGATTGACCACTTGCATTTATAGCGAAAAATGTCCTTCCCCTTAAAAGATATTATCTTAAAATATGGGGTTATAGATCCCACGTGCTGAAATTCCAGTTCAAAAAACTTTTTGGAAATTATTCAGTTGCTTGGTAGAGATAGACAAGGGAAAAAACAAGGCACGGACCCTTCGCTTTGTAGAACTTCATGTTTGGTAGCTCTTGTTGATGACCGCTGTCGTCACATTTGAACCACTGGTCCTTGTGTTGCCTTATGAAGCATGTGTAGTGACCTGTTTCTAGTGTTCCAAGGTGATTGACTACTGCAAATAGTGAATACTGAAAAACAACAATTATCTTACATTTTGCTTTAAATATATTTTCCAGCACTTGAACATTGTTTCATATTAAACTTGTCAAGTACAGGGGCGTAAAATCTTTTTGACATTTGGGGGGGATGGGGATTGATGAAAATTTATGAATTATGAATAACAGGTTTTGGTGAAAAGATCCATTACTAGCAACATGTTAGCGCGCGAACGCGCGCAAAAAATTTTGCCATTTGAAGGTAAATTGTTAAATGTAATGTAATTATAACAAAATGGCGCATAAGCGCTGTGCGGAAAATTTACCATTTTAAGATATATGTAAAAATATGAGGTTCTATTTGATCAAAAACACGTGAATGGGCATCATGCAACTTGGGGGATGATCGTATTGACATCCCCCTCACCAAAATATTGGGGGGATATATTCCCCCCCATACCCTCGGGATTTACGCCTACTGGTCCCTGGAAGCACTGCAGCATTCTTTACAGGTGGGCATTTCCAGTGGCAAAATACCATGTCAAATGCATTGCACTGCAAAACTAATATGTGGTAAAACTCACAATCCTTCCCATTTTTGGTTTGGCAAGTTAATTTGGCTTAATTCAGAAGTTTATCTTTAACTTATTAAGCCAAATGCAAAGCTGTTGAATTTTGAACCAGACTACATGTAGTTCTGAACAATATATTTTTGCTTATATTCAATGCGGCTTTCAAGTACAGTAATTTTGAGTCTACTACTAAAGTCGATAGTCATGCCACTGACGGCGCCAGGGTTATGCAAATTTGCACAGATCGCTACGATTGAGCAACTCAGCATCGGCGATTGTCGTCAAGGTGCACTTGCACCCAATCACCGGCAGTGCGTAGTACGCTAGCAGAAAGCACTCATGCCTTAAAATATGGCTTCTATTGTAAAAGAAGGTGCTTCTACTTAGTATCATTTGTATTTAGTCTTCTAACTAAACATCTGCCCAACACCAATTTACGCTCCAATAGCGTCTTGTATGCTCGGTACAGCGCGCCTACATTTGGTATCCGCATCGCTAATGGTCGGCTATTTTTAGACATGCGATACGTCATGGGACTCCCCATCAGCCAAATGCTGTGTTAAAGGCTGAACAAGGAATGAAAAAACGGTTTCCGTACCCTGGACATCGCAAAATCGACAAATCCGGTGGTCATCTGATGTTAGAAAACGGGTTCCTCACAAAAAACACCCCTGTAGCTCACTAGTTTTTGAGTGCCGGAGTGACGTGACAGCAGCAATCGAGAATTGAGGCAGCTGATAAGGTAAGAAAAATGCATGTATGGATAGTAGTTTTCATGTTATTTCGTCTTTTTTCAAAAATAAACCTATCTTATAAACTAGTCAGCTAATTAGTTAGGAATACTTTGGTGCGTAAATCGTTCGATAGGCAAGTATTTGCGACAAATTCCAGTTACGAAATGTACAAAAATCCAATTCAACGCTATCTGACACTGTGTGAACGTGGAGCGGTTTCCCACGCTCAGCCGATTATGATGTGGTTGATAACTCCCCTAGCGCAGTGAAGATTTTGGCCAAGTTTGACAGATCAACAATGGCTGGCCACTGGTGCCAAGAGACACGTTCAATGGGGGGCCCCATATAAGTAAACCACAGCACCCACTCAAGTTCTTATGCTTGTAGTATTTTACCCTTTCATGAATTATAGCCGATGACAAAAAGCTTATACAG